>JAAGKR010006130.1:21876-45483 GCA_011419295.1 Clarias macrocephalus
GGGACATTGGCACACCTGCGTTTTGCTTAAAGAGAATAGCTCAGTTTGTTTCTGTTTTTGTTCTCCTTTTTTGCCTTTTGCCTGAATCAAGACATCTCTTGAATAAATTAAACCTGCAATTGTGTCCTCTCTGTTTACTTGACAAGGAGAGCATCCTGAACTATGAAAAAAAGCTTTCAGTGATGCTAGATCTTTGTATCTCTCGACTCTTATTGAAAATAACACAACAAAATCTAGATTTTTATTGAACACTGTAGCTAAATTAACTAGAAACAAGACCACTGCAGAAATCTCCACAACAACAACGTACATTAGTGAGGACTTCATGAACTTTTTCAACAACAAAATCATAAACATTAGGCAAAAAATTCAGGCTTTGATACCTGACAATTTAAGTTACACAGATGATAAACTAACCACACCACATCAGAATCTAGAATATTTTACTCCCCTTGAAGAGAGTGAACTAATTTCAGTCATCTCTTCTTCAAAATTATCAACATGTGTATTCGATTCTATACCGACACATTTTCTCAAACAGGTAGTACCAGCAATAACAGAACCCCTGTTGAAAATAATTTACTTTTGGGGCATGTTCCCAAATCCTTTAAATTAGCAGTTACTAAACAATTAATTAAGAAACCTGACGTTGACCTTTGCCAGCTATCCAATTACAGGCAAATATAAAACCTCCCTTTTATCTCTAAGATTCTGGAAAAGATAGTATCACAGCAGCTATGTTCATATCTACATAGGAATGGCGTAAACAAATTGTATCAATCAGTATTTAGGCCTCATCACAGCACAAACACAGCACTTGTTAAAGTAGGAAATGACCTCCTATTAGCCTCTGATCAGGGTTGCATCACTGTACTTGTGTTACTTGACCTCAGTGCAGCTTTTGACACTATTGATCATAGTATTCTCCTTCACAGGTTAGAAAAATGTAGTAGGAATTAAGGGAACAGCCCTCTTGTGGCTCAGATCCTATTTGACTGATTGTTATCAGTTTGTAGATTTAAATGGTGACCATTCTGCATGTTCTAAAGTGTAGTTTGGTGTTCCACAGGGTTCAGTTTTAGGCCCACTGCTTTTTTCTCTTTACATGGTTCCTCTGGGCAACATAATTCATAAGCATGGTATTAGTTTTTATTGTTATCCTGATGACACACAGTTATACGTCTCAGCAAAACCAGATGAGAAAAAACAGCCAACTAAAGTTAAGCAATGTGTGCAGGACATAAGAGATTGGATGTTAAATAACTTTCTTCTGCTTAATCCTGATAAGACAGAAGTTCTAGTCATTGGACCACAAGCAGCTAGAAGCAAGTTTTCTGATCACACTGTAACTTTAGATGGCCTTTCTGTTCTATCAAGTGCAACAGTGAAAGACCTCGGTGTGATTATAGATCCCAGCCTTTCATTTGAAGCTCATGTAGATAATATTACCAGGATAGCATTCTTTCACCTCAGAAATATTACCAAGATAAGAAATATACTGTCACTAAATGATGCAAAAAAAATAGTTCATGCTTTTATGACCTCTAGGTTGAACTACTGTAATGCCTTATTGTCTGGTTGTTCAACTAGGTGCATAAAACACCTATGTGAACTGCTCTTGCAATAGTTGCACAATATTTACTCTACTTTGCTATTTGCACCAATATCTTTTTTAAATAACTGCTGCTACTTCAGAAATGTCAAATGTTTACTGCTGCTCTTCCCACTACCTCAACTCATACCTCATCACTCTTAAGAAAAAAAAAAAGTACAGTAACGCGTTACATTGTTGTGTTTGTCATTCTGTAGCTCTTTGTTTGCACATTTGCATGGGCACTTTGTTGTCTATTCTTGTCTCTCCTTTGTATAGAAATTCATATATATATATATATATATATATATATATATATATATATATATATATATATATATATATATATATATATTCCTGGAGGAACGTTGATTCATTTCACTGTGTACTGTACTGTATATGGTTGAAATGACAATGAAAGCCTACTTGACTTGACTTGAAACAAGCTTCAGTTAGTCCAGAATGCAGCAGCAAGAGTCTTCACTAAAACCAAAACATATAAGCACATCACCCATATCTTATCTACACTGCATTGGCTCCCTGTGAAATTTCACATTGATGTTAAAATACTGCTATTGACGTATAAAGCATTAAATGGTCTCACACCACAGTATCTGAGTGAACTGCTAGTGTCTTATGATCCGCCATGGCAACGTCGATCAAAGGATGCAGGCTGCTTGTCAGTACCACGTAGTATGAAAACTACAGCAGGGGGCAGAGCTTTTTCTTACAAAGCCGCAAAGTTATGGAATAGCCTTCCAGTTAATGTTCGGGATTCAGACACAGTCTCAGTGTTTAAGTCTAGGCTAAAATCCTATTTATTTAGCCAAGCATTTTGTAAATAAATTTGTCTTAGATAAAGGGGCAGATCTGGGGGACTCATGGAGATAGATTATTATGGTGAACTGATATGTTTAGATCCTGTCTTCCCCACTCTCATTGATCACTCATGTTTTAATATTCTGTGCCAACAGTCGGCTATAGTATATTTTATGATAAAAGTGCATTTGTAGCACACTCAAACAAACAAACAAACAAACAAAAAACTAATTTAATCTTAAATGTAATTTTAGATAAATTACTAATAATCTTCGCTAAAGCTGTGTGTGTGGAAAGTCTCTCGGCATATTTTATAATATTTAAAAGGTGTCAGAAGAAGCTATTGGGATATATTTAATGACAGTCTTAATATGTCTTCTGTTTCTGTCTGTTAAAAAAAAAAATGATGCTCAGAGCACTCAGTATTTTATGGTAAGTTAATGTAAATTTTTACTTTTTTTTGTAACTTGTGGTAGGAGCAAGCATATTTTATTGTTTAAAATATATATTTTTATATTAATATTGTGTGGAATTAATATTGTTTAACCATTCTGTTTTGTTATTCAAAAAATGAGAAAGCGTCATGGATAAGTCGTAGCCTTAAAACAAGCTTTTTCTTTATCCTTATAAAATATTTATTATAAGTTGTAAATTCACCATTAAATATTCTATTCATCTAGTGTTTGTTGAGAATTTGAAAAGGGGTGAATGTTTTGTATTAAATCCAGATGGAGCACCGTATCCTGTTATCCCTCACATGTTAAATAGTAACGTAAATTATTCAAAAATATACACAAAATTCATGTTCACGTTATGTATTTTTGTTTATTGACAAGAGAAAAAATTTTTGCATTAAATGCATATGCAGCTGTACATCCTTAACAAAAATGCTCAACGTAAATGTTAGTTATATTGCAACACAAACACTATAATCCATAGGTGGACCAACATGGTGAGGATGATATCTGCAAAATATGGAGATGACTGTAGCATTGTTCCATGTTGTGTTCCTTGGGGATGAGACAAGAGGGACCTGACAGACCTTTTCCATTGTTGGAGGCAATCCTATTGATACAGACTCTTTGGTGAAGGCTGTTTTTTTTTTTTGCCATTGATGTTAAGAAGTGTCTTCTCACCTGGGAGTTTCTCCAGCATACTGTAGATCTCATCTCGTGTCATTAAATTTTTGAGGACAACAGTTTTTTCAGCCAACATTTAATCAATAATATTTAAAAAAGTTTTATCATTTTTGTTTTTATTGTCATTTTTGAAGGAAATTAAATAGTAATAGTTAAATAATAGATAGTTAAATATTAAGATGGGGAATTATCTGGGCATTATAAGATTTGTATTAAAAACTTCTATATAAAAAGTTTTTAAACATTGTATTAAATGCAAAAAATGCAATTCAAATCAAACTTACAGGGGTCTATTGTTTTTGTTTTACAGAGTGTTTATGTCACAGTACATTTATTTTATATTTAACAAATGGTCAGCTTTAGATTATATGGTTTTGTCTGACATTTTGGTAAAAATTAAGTTATTCACATTTTCTTATTCTGTGACTATCTATTTTCATTATGTGAAGTTGTGTACATTTTTGTCTTTTCTGAAAATAAAGAAAAATCAAATGGAATGTGTCAACCCAGCAAGAGTATTAATTTTACCCACTGGTTGGGTCAAATAAAATAACCCAGCACTTTACCAATTTAACCCACTGGTTGGGTCAAATAAATTAACCCAACACTTTAACATTTAACCCAGCAAGAGTGTCAATTTAACCCACTGGTTGGGTCAGATGAACAACCCAGAAACCTGTATTAAATTGTACAACCCAGCACTTGGTTCAAAACAACCCAGCGCACATTCTGTCCAATAGTGACCCAGCAGCTGGGTTAAGGTTGGGTTGTTTTTTAACCCAGCAGTTTTTAGAGTGTACACATTTTTACTTAAGGACAAATAGAAAGCATTTGATTAACTGCATTTGGGAAGGTTCACCACTGGTCCATTTGTTGATAATGGCTTTAAAATGCCCTAGAAATGACTTTATAACACTTTTGGAATTGATAGATGACAATTACTTTATTTCTCAATTGGTCTTGAATTTCTTTAAATTGTGACATGATATGTTGACCAAATGCAGTTTCAGTTTGTTTGCTTTTCTGTCAAACATCTGAAATAATTGAAATGACTTTTTCAATACTTTAAACAGATCACACCCAAGAAAAGAGAACTGAGAATGCAATCATAGAGGAGTGAGCAATGTTCATCTATTTAAATAAAATCCATTGCTAATATAAATAAATATTCCTCTTATATAAACTGATTTGAAATGTCCCTGATTGTCAGTTAAATGTTCACTATCCTATAGTAACTTTTATACTTGTGACCTAAGACCTAATTCCTAATTTGCATTATGTCAGAATGTAAATGTACAGTGGAATATTTTCACAACCATTGTAAGTTGTGTTTTCTGTGAAGCTGATTACAGTCAGAGCAGTTGTTGAAAAGCTCAGTGTTACTGGAGTTAAAGGATGTTAAGCTTTGTATGCATGCGATATAAAACATGTTAATTGTCTGTTATGTGAATTTTGGTGGAAACTAATTGTGTTTTGTGTTTTCCTTTATTAGTCCTATAACTGCTTTATTTGTAATGCTGCGTGTTCTTCTGTTTATTACAAGTTAGTTTTGTTGGACAGTGTGAACTATAATTGTAGTTGTGTGCATTTGGATAAAATGATTTGATCAATTAAATAAATACATTATGATCAATTCACTGATTTATTTTAGCCTGGTTAAATATATTTCTAAAGCTTTATATTTTGCTTGTATGTTTTAAATTACATTGTATGGCTATATTGTTGGATGGTACAGCAGGGTTTGCATGCTCTTTCAGGCTTCACCATTGGACAGCTCACCACCAACTGTCTGTGAGCACTGCCTCCGGCACTTCCATTTTTAGTCCCGGCTAGCTCTTGAGATTCAGCCCCTCTTATGATCTCGGCCACTTCCTTGACATGTAGTAGTCATGTCTACTATGTTTCAGCTCTGGCCTGACACCACTCCTACAGAATTGTGATTGGCCCCTTTGGCATTCAAAGTAGACTTCGTGCCAGATAACATATGATTGCTGCCTTTGTTTCATGATAGGTTCACTGGCCTTGTGTGATCTTACTGGTTGGACATTGGTACACTGCTCCCACAATGACATTCATCTTACACCCCTCTCACCTTATTTCTGTTTCAACTAATAATGGATAATAGTGAGTAATCATATAATAGCGCTACTGTAATTCCTTGTCTTCTTTTAACTTCTTTACTTAATATTAATTCATTTTTTGTTAAGATGAAGCTGTCTGTTTGTCTGTAGTTCTCCCAGAATGCAGTTATTTATTTATTGATTTATTCATTCATTTATTAATGTATCCAATCATGCAGACATCACAGTGATTTTCCTTTTACACTGACAGCATAAGACCAATCACAGAGGAATGATTAAGTATCTTGTTTTACTTGCACAAAATCTCTTCATCTCACTTCTCTTTCTTTTTCATGTTTAATGTCAAAATGGACAAACCTAAGCAAGAAACGTGATGTGGAAAAGCTACATGCGGAAAAGCTTAAAAGTTTGGACATGCTTGCTGTAGGGGTGACCTCATTCGCTTCTACCTCATCAGCAGTGCTTAAGTTTGTGCAGCATCATCAGGCAAATGTAGAAGTGCATGTGGCGAGCAATGGATAAGAGCAGGTGTGTACTGTAATTGATGCCGATTGCCAGAGTAACAGGCAGAATGATGAGGAGCATATGTTAGTTTATTCATGATGAAAGGGTTATGCACTGTAAAAAATAAAATCTTGACTTAACTCTAAATTTCAAGGCAACTTGCTGCACAGCTTTTTTGAGTTAACTCCACTTTTAACCCAAGTTGTTGACTTAACTCAAAAAAGCAGTGCAGCAAGTTGCCTTGACATTTTGAGTTAAGTCAACTTGTTGTTGACTTAACTACATTTACTGAGTAAGATCTCCCAACTTATATTCTTTTGTTAAGTTAAAAGTGTTTTGATAGTTTGAAAGACTTATTAATTTAATAAATGTGAACTTGTCACATGTTTTGGGTTCAAAAAAGGAAAAAAGCTGTAACTGCATGCTTAAAAGTTTCTTCCAAATTTTTATTTTAAACCAAAAGGAACACACTACAACCACATTCCTTGACTTGCAAATAAAAGTAAACTAAAAGACACATGGTAAGATGCCTTTTACAGTCTAAATTTCACAAAACAAAGAGTACATAATAATAATAATAATAATAATAATAATAATAATAATAATAATAATAATAATAATAATAATATGAAGTCTGAAAACAGCTCACAAAAGCAAAGTCAGAAGTTAAGTCTTAAGGGATTCTACCTTTGCAGAGCAGTGAGTGTCCAATTCCATGAACACCTTCTCAATCACCTCAAAAGTTTACTTCAGATTTTTTGGCACTGAAATCCAAGTCAAACAGGTCAAAGGCCAAACTGTTAAGCAACAGCAGATTGCAGATCTGGAGCATCTTGCAAGACAATCTCTTCCTCCAACACAAGAGTAAAGTTTATGACACTGGTCAAAGTCGTAGGGGAGTCATCATCTTCAATCACAATAGGGACTCCCACTTTCATCCCTCTGGTCTGTCCTTCATCAGGAGTACTGTCCTAATGTAATAAAGAGTAAAAAAAATCACTTTTCACATCCAGCTTTTCTATGTTGTTATATTTCTTTTTGTTCCATGAAAGTTTTGGATCCTACTAGATTAATATAGACAAAATGTACAGAAAGAAACACCTCATAAATCCTTAAAATCAGTTGTCTCTGAGCTATATAAGTTTGAGATGACCAGATAAAGTAAAATAAGGGCCGGAGATCAAATTAATAAGAATTAAAATATCTTAATAATGTCAACACAAACATAAACAGCCGTATTTTTGTCAAAGTGCCTGCAGAGAATCAATGCAACATACTCGCCAGACATGTTCTGAATAGTGCAGATGATCCATCACGGTGAGCCACAATATTTGAAGTCTGAAAAAAGAGCGCTAATGTTATGCATCGTCACTTTTGATAAACTTTCAGGTATTCATAACATTTAACATTAGGGAGACTTTAATTATGAGAGAAAGATTTTGAAACATGCAAAACTGTTTGCATAGAAAAAAAGATGTTCAAGTTTGTGCTCAAGTGTCGCAGCATCAAATCAAAAATGTCCGTTTCTCTCAATTCTACATGTGCACAAGGTGAAGTCCCAGCTTCAGGTTCACTGTTCTGTTCAGGTTCTGTTTCATTCAAGATTTTCTCTGATTCCTTATGCATTAATCTGAAATCTTTGACGGTGTTATTTTCATGTTTTCTTGTTCTATGGCTGCTAAAGCTTGAATCTACATTTCTGTAAGGGGAAAAATATGATCTCTTTATTTCTTATATGTTTTCCAAGAGACGAACTGTGCTTCAGAGCAGATCTAACTGAACTCACACAAGTATGTTCTTGAAGGTTACATTTATTTGATCAGAAATACAGTAAAAACAGATATAATGTGAAATATTACAAATCAAAACAGCTCTTTTTCCATTGGAATGTATTTAAATTGTTTTATTTATTGCTGTGATGTAAAGCTTTATTTTCTGCATCATTACTCCAGTCTTCAGTATCACATGATCCTCAGAAATCACTATTTCTTTAATTCATTCATAATGATCAAGAAACATTTGTTGAGTTTTGTGGAAACAATAACTTTTCCCCCCAGGACTGAATGACAATATTAGGCATTTTTATAGGCCAACATTCTTATATTAAAATTGGCAAAAAAGCTATAAACTCTATACAAAAATATCAAGAAATTTTCCCATCATCACATCCTCATATTAGAGGGATTTCTGAAGACCATGTGACACTAAATACTTAAGTAATGACCAATTATAGGTTTGCAAGGAAATATTCAATAGTCTTTTTACTTTTTTTCTGTTA
Source organism: Clarias macrocephalus (assembly GCA_011419295.1). Classification (NCBI taxonomy): domain Eukaryota; kingdom Metazoa; phylum Chordata; class Actinopteri; order Siluriformes; family Clariidae; genus Clarias; species Clarias macrocephalus. Next base: position 30,289 of record JAAGKR010006130.1, read on the forward strand.
TATTTAATGAAATGGGGGGGGGGGGGTATGAATAGTCTTACATAAAAAAGTAAACTAGTAAGGTATTAACAAACATTATTTTTTGCCCTAACTTCATACTTTGTTCTTAAAATCATTAAAAATACTGCATGGTAAATGTTTACTTACATGAAATGGCAAAGTCTGGAAATGTGTTTATCCAGGACTTTCTAAACTTGTCTTACTCTTCTCCAGTCTCTTTGGCTCTGGATAATAAGCGGCTACAGTTAAGTTTGCAACAACCTTTTTTATTAAACCAAATGGCAAGACAGAATACAAACTGCTCTCCTCATGTGCTTCTCTCACACCGTGTCACACTCTCACCTGTCCCATGGGAATCCCCAGGCAGGTAACTTGTCAGTTCCTCTTAACATAAGCAACATAACCAATAAATCAAATATCACACATGCAGGGATATAGACAAAATAATAATGTGCTGTAAATAATCATTAAATAATATTCAATTCTAAATTTAATATTTCTAATATAATTAAATATACTTCATAATATACAACACCTGTAATACATAACAAATAAATGTAATAAACTTAAAATAATACAAAATATATTGATTGTAGTAGCTCAGGTTACAGGAAGACTTGCAGCTTTCTCACTGTCTCACGTTAAATAAAAAACTGCACCAGGCTATATGTACTTCACAAAGAGCACCGTATAATAACGCTCATTTATGTTAAGACAATTTACAAAAGACTTCGATATAAATATGTGCACTTACCAAAGTTTAAAAGAAGTTGTCCGTCGTGAGGTGGAGAAACGGGATACTAATCCAGATGATGTTCAAAATACCTGCTGCACCCAACACGCATGCGCCAACTTCAGGAACGTAACAGCGCGCATGCGCCAACTTCCGAACCAACTTCTGTGCGTGTTAACTTGCATTAGAAAGTCTGTTCAGTAATTAAACCTTAGTTGACCCAGCGAGTTTTTAATGAACTTGTTTCCACTAGTTCACTCAGCTTTTTCATGTCTTATTGTCCAGATTACTAATAAATACTCATTATGCCAACATTTTGCTAGTTGGATTTTTTACAGTGTGGGTACTCAGTTACACAGTGCAAGATTTTTTTTTTTCTAGACAGCCTACTGGTTTTTATTTTCCCTCAGTCATAATTTTGCCCGATTGCAATCTTTCCCTCCTCACTCTTTGCTTGGATATTGGATGAATAAAAAGGTACAATTCTTCATCAAGTATGTCTCTGTATATTTGTGTTCTACAGTACCTTGCTCAGTCACAATTCTTACACATTTACACTAACCAACAGCCTACAAAAGAAATCAGAATTTTTATTTTGTTCAAGACGATCTTTAAAGTTGTTTCTGCACCTAGATGTCACTTCATTTTTCATGAACTCCTTTCATATCATTAAAATTAAACAAACGATGATCTGAACCATTAAGACATGTTCATCAATATTTGAAATCTGAACTGAATATTTAATAATCTGTCAAATGCAATACATTAGAAAAAAAAAACATATCTTAAACACTGAATGAACGACTCGTGTTGTGGTATTGTTTACATTGTACATTTTATTATAATTGATCATCAGTGTTACTCCATTTACCTTGTAGTGGTGTTAATGTTATGGTGTACAAATGAAAATCAGGAAGTTGGGGGTTGAAGCCCCAGCACTACCAAGTTGCTGTTATTAAGCCTTTTAGCAAGGCCCTTAACCTGCTCCAGGGGTGCTGTATACTGACTGCGCTCTGACCCCAGATGTGATGTGCAAAGAAAAAAATTCACTGTGTGATAACGTACATGTGATAAATAATTTTATCAGATTTTATAAGATTAAATAATCTTATCATTTTGATTCATACACATTGCATACAGACTTACTTCTTTTTATTGTGTAAAGCTGCTTTGCGACAATGTCAATTGTTAAAAGCGCTATATAAATAAAATTGACTTGACTTGACTTGATAAATAATTGAACCTTAATCTTAATATGAAATGATTATAAGTATTTGTTTTTACTGAGACATTAACATGGACTTTTTGTGGTCAACACTAAATAACTAGCTACAGTTAGTATAGTTCTTTATTAGCTCAATCGCTCACGTGTTCTCTCCTGCACTCACTTAGTGAGTCATGGCTTCACAGAGCTCTCTCCACCAGACACTGCCAGATAGATATATTGAGTAGAATCCTTGGCCCTGCAGAGAAGTGGACAAACATCTATAGCTGAGCAGGGAGCAGTGCCATGCCAATGCTTATCATCAATCCGGCAGCCATGCCAAGTTTCTTGCATGTGCTGATATTAACTCATTAATACTAGGTCAGTTTGTTTCTTATTTTTAATTTTAGCTTGTATTGGATAGTTATGTTTCAATCTATTTGCCATGTGAATTATGTCATGATTCAAATTATTTAATGATCACCACTGGAGGGGGTAAAACACATTCAATTTTCACTTTTTAATAAGTGATCATTGTGTGTGACTGGGTGTGGGAGTGATTATGTGTGTGAGAGAGGAAATTTCTTAAACACAATTTACTGTGGTAAATGGTACAGCATGGTATAGAGCAAGGGTAGACATTAAAATGTAACATACATTCAGATATTTTGCTTAATTAAAGCACCGCTACTTTATTTTGTCATACAAATAATTTAAACATTAAAGTTAAACATCATAGGTTTTACAGGTTTTACATGTCTGTCAATTAAATCTTAAAGCAGCATATGTAAATTCTCTCTCTCTCTCTCTCTCTCTCTCTCTCTCTCTCTATCAGTCTATGAGAAGACAGGAAGTGGTTAAACTTCACCACACACCACTGCTCTGTCAGTCAGTCAGTCACTATAGAGACAGGATGGAGCTCAGTCGTCTCCCTGTGATGCTCTGTGAGTAAATGTTCTCTTTGTGTCTTCATTAGAGTGTTGGGTATAAAGTTGTTCATCTGCAGTCTGAATGTCCTGAGTGATGAGTTTATTGTGTGATTAGGACATTGTGTGTACTTCAGCATGACTGCTCAGGTGGATCAGTGGATCCATATCTGTTATGAGAAGGGTGTGTATCTACTCTCAGAAACTACGATAGTTCAACAGGTAAGAGTACAAGTAGAGCGAGTTTAAAACACAGGGTTTAAATAATCTAATGAGTGTAAATGAGTCTGTATTGTTGTAATCTGTACCTGATTTTCTGTGTCCTGCTTTTATCTGCTGCTCACTTTCATTATTCTATAACATCTCCATACAGAAATCATTCAAATTCACACTAATACTAAACTAGCAGACATTACTTTCTTATGTTCTCTTTTAATTCTCACTAATGATTATTGACCTGCCTGTGTTAAAAGTAAGAACAGTTCTGTGCAGGAACACACAGGGGAGTGTCCGGGTTAGAGGCCTGAGAGTTGTTGTGGTTTATTTTCTATTTTAGTGTTGTGGTTCAAATTCAGCAGTGAAGAACCGTAAGAAGGGTGAAGGTAAACAATTGAGTGCAGATACATGCAACTTTGTATCTGTTGATATACAGGGCAAATTTAACTCCACTGATATTTACTAATCTTTTAAAGCCAAAGTTGGCCAAGCTGAAAATTTCCCCATCAGCAGCAGGTCAAATTGGAGACAAAATCTCTATTGAACAATAAAATTTCTAAACATAGTTTCACCTTCCACTTTATTATAAATACATAAAAAAGGGAAAAAAATGCACCCTGGAAACCACTGTACTGATTGATTGATGGGCGTGGAGAACAAACACGCTAAACTCACAAGAAAACTCACAAGGGCAAAACAGATGCCAGTGATGCAGACCCAGCTGAAAGTGAGATGCCATCAAATTCTTATGAAACAAACCTCTGGCCATATTTAAGCAACCACTTGGATTTTTTAGCACAAGAAAGGCAACTGCTTTATTATGCAAATATGTTCCTTCAATTGAAAACAACTAGTTTGAGATTTATATCCCGTCTTTTTTTAACTACACTAGAATCCCCCAACCCACCCCTGTTCCCCCAACATCACAGCGCAAAATCTGTAAATCTGTAATTAACTGGATTTAAGTTTTTTTTTTTTTTTTAATGCCTTAAGAATTGGACTCATACACATTTACTACATTCAATAATTTAGTCACATTCTTTGCGACAGTTACATTGAATATTACAGTAAATCATTAAGAAAAAAAAGGTAACACACAGACAAGAAAAACTGCCATACAGTATGTGTTTTTGCAAGATAGTTCAATCTTAGTTTCATCAGTGCACAAAACAATACCGCTGTCTCTGTCGTAAACTTCAGACATGCCAACATCCTCTTTTTAATGTAGCAGGATGAGCTGTGGCTTCCTCATGTGGGTTATCTTTGTTAGAGGTGTGCTTTATTCAGAACAGGTTGCACTGTTTTATGTATACTGCCATAACCTCAGTGCCCGCCCCTTTTTGGTTGTGTACCTGACTTCTGGGTTGCCACAGGTAAGCACGCCCCTCGCAGTCGCTTGGCTATGCTTATGGACTGGTACTCATTCAAATGGTTTCTAGGTTTCTTTTGGACTTGTTAATGGTGAGGTCTTCTCCTACTAATCCTCCTTTGTAGAGTGCACGCGCGCTGTTTAGTGCGCCTGACTTTCACTTTCATATCAGGTATGGATGCTTGTTGCTATCTTTTGGTCTATGCTAATGGGCAGAGGCAATTGTTTAAATTGATTTGAAGAGTCATTTTGGATTCCTCAACAGTGATTTCCCTTATTGCTGACTCTCCTTCGAGTGGAGTGCACATCGCTTCGTTGCACTTCTGACTTCCGCTTCCGTCTCAGAGCGCGTACCTTTTTTTGCTGCACGCCGAATTTCCGGTTTCGTTTCAGGTATGAACGCTATATTCTAATTTTTCTGTGATCATTGCTTCGGGTACTTATTGTTGCCTGTCATAGTTTGCGCTTAGAGTTTTGGGTTTCCGGTTGAACAACATTGGCCTACTGGTGTCGGTAAGTGGCTCATTTCCGGTACCTCCTGGTGGTAACCGGGATTGTTAGTGGTTGTTCATCTAACGTTTTGGGACAGTTATGTACATTTTACTTAGTACATTTTATAATTCTTTGTGGTATGTACCTGTTGATTGTTCCATTCTGATTATAGAAACTGTGGGTGCTGCAGATGTGTGCATGAACGCAGCTGCTTTGTCTTGTTTTGTTTTGGTTTTGCCTTAATTTTGTGTTGCCTTGGCTCTGCATTAACTTTGCTTGCATTTGTTTTTTTTTATTAACTCTGCTTTGCATGAGTACTGCTACTTTTATTTATTTTTTGTTTATTTTTGCTCTACTGTTAGTGGGTAATTATATGCATTATGCCTCACTGCTATGTTGCATGACTGCTGCTTTGTCGGCGGGTTGCTTTGCCATATTGCTGCGGTGCATGCATTTAATCTGAGAATTTGCTTTTATATTGTAAGTTGTTTGTCTCTTTCTTCCTTCTATATTGCTGACTGTTTTATTTTAATTACATTCCCAATCTTGTAGAGCTGTGAGCTACCGGCGGTGGCAGTGCGACGTATTGGGGTTTTCCCTTTCCCGTGTGCGTGTTGGTCACCCGATTGTCATAGTGAATTGTGTGTGGGGGTGTGATTCACGTGTGTTTGGGGTGACTCTTGCTGGGACGTTCATCCCCATCTCTTTTTCAGTCTACCATCCACTGGTAAGCTCCAGCTCCAAGTTGATGATTGTAGATTTTAATGTGCATCACTCTTAGTGTAGTCGTTCCTTGATGTTGCAACTATTTTTATTATAAATAAATTTTGAATTGCTATGATTGTCTGTGAGTGAATAAACGTTTGTGTACGAAATCCACGCCTCTTGCCTGTTCAGTGAACGAACCGGGGTGCCTTAGTTAATTTAACTGGGGTTGTTTATTTCCTTGGGTGCAATTCCCAAGGTGGCGTAATTGGCTACAGTTGTTAAATCGGGGGATCGGCGGAGTTTGATCCAGCCCCCATCACCTCGCCACATTAAGTAAGCGGTGGCTTCTTTTCAATGTCCTGCAATGGACACCCTGTTTGTTCAATGTTTTATTTACTGTAAATTCATGAACACAGATGTTACAGTTGCAATGACGCCTTCAAATGTCTGTCTGATACTTTGTTTTAGTTCTTTACCTTTGTTTTGGATGAGACCTAGTTGTGCTCTTTGGATCATTTTGACTGGGTGCCCACATTTTGGAGTAGTCACAGTCCCAAAGAGTCTCCACTTCGCTGTAGACTGGTGAAATTCTAAAGTCTTTAAAATCACTTTGTAACCCTTTCAAGCTTTATGTAAATCAATAATTCTTGATCATAGATCCTCTGAAAGCTCTTTTGGAGAGCCATGGTTCACATTAGTGTATTCTTCTTGTGCAAAAGAAACTCAAATCTTGAGTGTTTATCAAAGTAGCTTTAGTCCACACCAAAAACTCATTTTCTTAACAAGACTTCAGGTACTGTATGCTAAGACCTGAGTCCAATTAGCTTTTTTGAGATCATTAGGTCAATAACTAAATGATTCACATACTTTTTCAACAAACTCTGAGGTTTTTATAATTGTTTTTAAAGACATGTAATATCAGATTTTTTTTCATGTTATTATTTTTGGCACATTATGTTTGTAATTAGATGATCAAATCACACTTCATGACAAATTAGTGCATAAAACTATGAAATTCCCAAAGGTTTGCATACTTTTCTTGCTATTGTATATACAGTTCAGACCAAAAGTTTGGACACACCTTCTCATTCAAAGAGTTTGAATTTGTATTATGGCAAGAAAAAAGCAGCTAAGTGAAGAAAAACGAGTGGCATCATTACTTTAAGAAATGAAGGTTAGTCAGTCCGAAAAATTGGGAAAACTTTGAAAGTGTCCCCAAGTGCAGTCACAAAAACCATCAAGGGAAACTGGCTGACATGCGGACCACCCCTGGAAATCAAGACCAAGAGTCGCCTCTGTTGCAGAGGATAAGTTCATCCGAGTCACCAGCCTCAGAAATCGCAGGTTGGGAAATAACCCAATTGAGACACACAAGTTGGTAGGCCAAGTAACCCAGAGAGACAAATGTGGAGAAATGTACAAAACTTTATTTTTCATTCACAATAAAATAATTAAAAAGCTCATTAGCATACAATGCTAAATTTAAATCAACCGGGCACTCTGTATCCTAACACAACAAATAAATAAAAAAACAATACTCATGACATGAGAAACAAACCAAATTACAGGCACAAACTTCACAATGGCTGGGACAGGCTAGATGAAGTACCGGTAGTACGGGTGCACTCGTGCATCACCCACACACACACACAAGGTGAAACGTGAATCCAGTCAACACTGCACTCCACACTGCTATAAGAACACCAGTGCTCCAGCTAAATAGCTAACCTCCCGGCCTCCCAGTGCCTAAGATGGACAGAATTACATTCAATAACAATCACACACATCCACAATATAAAACAAACAAAACTAATGAAAGAGCAAAAGTTCTCTTTACCTCTATACACAAGAAAACATAAGACAGGGAAAAAGGCAAAAATAACAATTAAACCAAAAAAACAGAAATAAGGAAATTTCGAGCTAGATGCTCACTGCAGTAATCATATCAAATTCAGTTCTCCAAAAGCTACGTCACAACACAATATCCGTAAAGATTACAGATGCAGATAGCCGTAGTAGCAGGGCAGCTCCAAACCAGTGCTACAGTAAGCTATCCATGATCCCACTCCACAGGCACAATGTAACCAATAACCCAGAGCAGATACACAAAGAAGAAAAAAAAAAAGAAAACGAAACAAAACCGGAAGAGAAAAACAGCAGCGCCGTCCTCCGTCAATGCGGAAGACAAATACTTCCGCCTTTGAACGGTTCACCGGCAGCACATCAGCCACCCTTATCGCACCAGGAAGAAAAGAACTATTAATAAAATGAATCTTTTCTATGAATCAGAGAAAACGAAACTCACTTACCCGGATGAATCGTTTTATCACGCGAGTTGTATCGCTGCTCACAGCTCACAAAATGTCATGCAAGAGGGCGCATGCGCAGAACGAGTTCCACGACTAAGCAGTAAACAAACTGCCAGTTAATATTACCCAATGCCGCAATACACAGCACGTAAGAAGCGTGCACCTACCTGATAAAGAGTGGACAGTCTGACTCAACCAGATATCAATTGGCCATGATGCACACTAAAGGAAAAGACATATTGCAGGTTAGTGTACATGCCCATCTCTCCATTAGCCACATAGCTACAAACACCTACCACACACCTTCTGCTCATGCGCACACTGTAAGGGCGGTCCTAGTCATGGCGTACGCCAGGTAAGATAACTCCTTAAATACAATCAAGAACCATTCTGATAGGCCATCATGCGTGATGAGTCACTTACCAATAAACCAATAAGGAGGGCCCATCACATTGCCACATATATATCAAGGCAGCTCAGAGTGATCCGTATGCTCTCTATATCTATTAGAAAAAAACAATAACCACTTAAAAAGTCAATAAATAAGTTTAATCAACCTGCAAAACAATATGAATGGTTACATTTTGCATGGTTGCATGGGTTTTGGGGGTCACCCATAATTTACACTAATTCCAAACTAATGTAGTTGTTTTATTCATCATTACGGAGTACAAATTCATTTGGCATAACACAAAGGACAATTGAATATTTATGTGAATTTAAAGTTTTATTAATGGTTAGTGATCAGCATGGCCGTCAACTTGCTCAGTCATGTTGCCGCGGTTTTAGAGCCCTTTACTAAAGCATTCGCTAGTCATCAAGTTGATATACAGATCAATCTGCATTTGAAATCAAACCTAATCTCTCTGTGAGTAAGCAAATAAAAGATAAATGAATATAAATAGGTTTAACACTAGATTTACTAACCCTTCGCCAAATTGCGTAAATTCTCTGGACCTGACATCGACTAGCACCCCTGCCACTCCATTGTTCTTCTGCTTTTGTTGTGCAAACACAAAACACACCCATTACCTGTCCCATTTGCCATATACCTGTCTGATATATTCTATATTTAATAAAACTGTATTGAAACAAATTTGTGTATTTTCCTTATTTAATATTTACTAACGCTTCCGGAACATTGCTGTCTATACGTTTTATGTATATGGAAAACAGTGAAAATAAAACACAAACAGAAAGAACGAATAAAATAATGTACAAAACATTAACACCTTTGCCGTGTTCAAATAAATAAATAGTTACTGCATGTTTCAAGACATCGTTAATTTACATTATTCTCCTAATTATATGTCCACAAATCCTTTGACACCATCAATTTATCAGCAATTATCAAGAATTGCATTTCATATGAACGTCACATATGAGACGCGCGCAGAAACGCACACAAACTCTCCATGCAGGGAACAACTGAATAACAGGTCTTCATAGTTGGAGTTGATACTTTTTTCAACTCTTTTCTTTCTTCATTCATGTCTTCAGATGGTGCTCAATGTCGACACATTTTTACGTTTTAACGAAGATATGTTGGCATATTCACAAATCAGGACATTCGAGTATGTCTGCACCTTTTATAAAGTGAAAGTAAGAGCCACGGGTTCACGCACGCCGATGAAGAGCTTTATTTCAGTCATAAATCCACAATCACATTCCAGCTATTATTTCCAGCCGTGGTCAAATAATGGGTGAAATAATTATTCAATGCTGGACACATACAGCAAAAAAGCCAGATGATTATTTTTATAAAAAGCCCGAAGCATTTCATGTTTATATTTGTTCATTCATGTCTTCTGATGGTGCGCGACACATTTTTACGTTTTAACGAAGATATGTTGACATATTCACGAAACAGGACATTCGCATAATTACTGTATATGTGCGCAAGTTCCATAGGTGTGTGTGCGCGGAGAGTTTGTGTATATGTGCGCGTGTCTCATAGGTGTGTGCGCGCATTTCATATGTAGTTGTGTGAGCAGTTAGTAGTATATATAGATGTGTGACTGTTTCATATATGTGTATGCAAGTGTTTCACATGTGTGTGCATGAGTGAAGTTCGATATAAGCCCTATACGGTGCCTCACAGTTTAGGGCATCTCTTTTCATCATTATGAACATAATATAAAGCACATATATGCACAATCATCATAAAATATTATTATTGTAAAACAAAATAAAATTCATGTTTGGTTCAGCATTGGAAACAATATTGTTTTAGGATAACTAATTATAGACAATTCTTTGTTGTACTTGGTCTGGCTTTTAGATAAAGTCCTTCCGTGTGCAATCTGTCGGATATTCAGTGAAGCACAACACATTTATTTAAATTCCCGAATGTTGCTTGATGGATTTCGCGGCATGTCGCGAGCCAAATTGCGGGATCTCGTGGGAAAAAGTGCGCATTCTTAATGGCGAGATCTGTATATCAGCCTGAAACAGATGTAATTGGAGCAATCTGATTAAGATAATCTGCAGGCAGTGACCAGCTGGCATGTGGGCACAAGGTTGGCGATAATGACAATAATAATAGAATAATAACAATCACATTATTACTAGACGTCCTCTTCTACTAATACTACTACTAATAATAATAATAATCATCATCATAATAATAATAATCATAGTGAATGGAGAAAGTTTAGTCAAAGAAGAATCATTATTGATACAAAAGAAGGAGAGAAGAAATGAAAAAGAAAAATGAATATATAAATTATAGATATAAATAGATACAAATATAAAGTGGGGTTGTGCAGCATCTTTCTCTCATGTTCATTAGTCTTGAATATAAAATATATTCATAAAATAATATAAAAAGTGTATGATTAAACTCAATGCAAATATTTTAATGTCACTGTAAATAATGACACTTCTTTCCTTTTTTGCTTTTGCATTTTACGTGTGATTGATGAGATCCTGAATCTGTAAATGTTGTTAATTTTCATTGAATTACACAAATATTATTTCTCTTCACTTTTAAGAGAAGTCTCATATCAGAGCGCTTCAGCCACAGTATACCTGTGCATTTGAGAGAGTGCAGTCTGGACTATGTGACATACAGTATGTCCCATTCCTCCAACGTCTATAGGTCGACATCTATGATGTAAAGGAGCAATATGAGGTTTTATATCACATTAAGACCTCTGCAATAATTTGTAATAGTCGGTAGCATCATTTTAATTTTGGTTCATGTCTGTAGCCATGGTACAGTTTTATTATAAATTCTTCAGGGATCAGTATAATGTTGTTACATTCCTCAATGACTCAATATTGAAACATTATGATGTCGCTAACACTTATTGTCTCTTCTCAAAATGTAATTTTTCATGTCCGTCATGTCTCCCCTCCCACAAAAAAAGGTTGAAAAACCTTGTCAAGAGTGTTTGACTGATGACACTTAGTTAGTAATCTAGTAAACAGTGTAAGAATCAATCTGATCGAAACCTCAAAACACTTTTATAAGTCACTCTTGATAAGAGCATCTGCCAAACAGCTACATGTAAATGTAAACTTACTTATTAGTTACTTAGTCACTCATTCACTCCAATTGGGACATAAAGCTTCACAGAGCTCTCTACTCAGTTCCAGTCTGGTGTTACATGTGCTTTAGCCACCAAGCCTCTTGTTAAATTTTGCTCCACTAATCACTTATCAACCTTCAGCATTACACTAACTGACATGAGATGGTGGGGTGGCTGACCTGGGCCACCTGGAATGCCCTCTAGTGGTGCTTGCCCATGTTCATGTACATTGATTTTGCTTTTTTTATTTATTTTTTTAAACACTGCCTTTAGTGCTGATATTAATTCCATAGTTTAGTTTGTTACTTACTTTTACTTTTAGCTTGTATTGAATAGTTTTGTTTTAATCTATTTGCCATGTGAATTATTTATTTATTCAAATTATTAGAGTGATCACCACCAGAGGGAGTAAAACACATCTAATTGTCACTTTTTAGTCAATGACCATGGTGTGTGCCTGGGTGGGTGAAAGGAAATTTCAGAAACACAATTTACTGCAAAGGTTCTGGTTCTGCGACACGATTGGCTGATTGAATGATTACACAACTGAGCAAAGGTATAGAGCAAGGGTAGACATTAAAATGTAATGTACTAGATATTAGGCTTATTTAAAGCACGGCTGCTTACAGTTTTTATTCTTTCAAACAAATAATTTTAATAATAGTAAAAAGAAACAAATGTTTTACAGTGTAAATCTTAATATAAAAAGGAAACAGACTGTGCATCTGTGCAAAATCTTGTACAGTTGCATATGCAAGTTCTATCTATCTATCTATCTATCTATCTATGTATCTATCTATCTATTTCTATCACTCTATGAGAAGACAGGAAGTGGTTAGACTATAACACACACCTCTGCTCTGTCAGTCAGTCATTATAGAGACAGGATGGAGCTCAGTCGTCTCCCTGTGATGCTCTGTGAGTAAATGTTCTCTTTGTGTCTTCATTAGACTGAGTGTTGGGTATAAAGTTGTTCATCTGCAGTCTGAATGTCCTGAGTGATGAGTTTATTGTGTGATTAGGACATTGTGTGTACTTCAGCATGACTGCTCAGGTGGATCAGTGGATCCATATCTGTTATGAGAAGGGTTTAGTTTGATGTGTAACTACTCTCAGTAACTATGATAGTTCAACAGGTAAGAGTACAAGTAGAGCGCGTTTCAAACACAGGGTTTAAATAATCTAATGAGTGTAAATGAGGCTGTATTGTTGTCTGTATTGTAAATTTTATTATTATCTGCTGCTCAGTTTCAACCTCTCATTTAATCTGATAAAAGAAAATGACTGGAGGGTGTTTGTACTTTTTCTAGGTGAAGTCATGTTTTTGACTGGCTTTAATGTAATGTCTTTAGTCGCTGTGGTTTCCTGTGGAAAAAAAAAATTTCATCATTAATTTTGCTAAGAATGTGTTATTACATACATTTCCATTATTGTTAGACTCTTATATCTAATATCACTTTACTTCACACTAATATCAAACTAACAGACATTACTTTTTTATTTTTAATAATTATGATGATTATTTACTCATCTATATTTAAAAATTAGAACATTACTGGACACTTATTAATTCTGAGCTGACACAGGCCAGTGAGATATCTAAGAGCAGAGACGAGCAGACGGATGTGGTTTATTCTCTATTTTAGTGTAGTGGTTCAAATTCAGCAGTAAAAATGGGAGGAAGTGTGAAGGTAACCACATGAGAACAAGAACTAACACGCAACTTTGTAACTGTTGATGTGGAGGCCAATTTTAACTCCACTGACCTTCACTAAGATCTTTTAAAGCCAAAGTTGGCCAAGTTGAAAATCCACATATGAATCCAGAGTGTCTACAGCAGGTCAAATTGAAGACAAAATCATTACTGACTAATGAGCAATAATAATTATATACATAGTCTCACTTGCAACTTTATTAGGAACACCTCAAACAATGCTGGGATGTAATGAACAAAAAGAAAACATTTCCTAGACCACCACGAGCAGCCTGAACTTTTCCCATGAGGCAGGTTATGGATTCATTCTGCTGATTCCAAATCATTATCTCCTATTTCATGGAACAAAAATCTTGATTCCTTAGACCAGGAAGCTTTTTTTCCCTTTAACAGTACTATTTCCTAGAGCCATTAACACAAGCAACTACTGAACCATTAACATCACAGTGCAGTGGTCAGATACAGTAAGTAAATTATCTGTAATTATCTGTATTTAATTTTAGGGATTGCCTTAAGAATTGCACTGATACACACGTTTACTCCATTCATTCATTTTTAATCACAATCTTTATTACAATGAATATAAGATATATAATATTACAGTAAAGTATTTAGAAAATGTAGAGAGTCGACCAAAAAAAAAAAAAAACAATGAATAATAGACATTTAGGATTTATACATTTATAATCAATTTGTCACAGGGCAGCGCAGAATGAGATGGATCCAAACACAGGAAAATGACAGCAGGCTTGGACAGGGGACGTGGTCGAGAGGCGGAAGCGAGGGAGAGCGTGATTTCAATAATCGGGAGATCAAAGAGCGAAGCTTTAAATCCAAAACGAGAGCTTGAAGGCAAGAAAACGAGAAACAAAGCGAACTTGATAATAAAGACAAGAAACCGCGAGATAATTAAGGAACAAAACATACAATAATTCAGCAGTTTAAGCAATGCACCCCAGCTGAGGAATTAATAAGGCATCATTTTAGACTCTTTAATCTATTATGAAAAGACATGAAACACTTACAGTAGGAACTGAGCCGCACACAAACCACTACAATCCACCTACTAAAAATATGAACTACTACAATAAATAAATTAATGAATTACTGTTTTAAGTCAGCAAGTACATTTAGTATGATCTAAAGATTGCCTGGGTTCTGGAAAGTCCCCCCAAATATACACTAACATCAAACCGATATAGTAGTTTTATTCACTGTTACAGATTGTATATTCATTTGCCATTAAAAACACAATGAAAAAAACAAAATAACTATGTAAATTTATAGTTGAATTAAATTAATTGTGTAGATGAATAGATACACAATCATAGAAGCAAGCACTTTTCATTAGTTTTGCATGCACAGATTCATGACAACTGTATAAAGCCTTTTTTTTGTCACATATACATTACAGCACAGTGAAATTCCTTCTTCGCATATCCCAGCGTACCTGGGTCAGAGTGCAGGGTCAGCCATAGTACAGCGCCCCTGGAGCAGTTAGGGTTAAGGGACTTGCTCAAGGGACCAACAATGGCAACCTGGCTGAGCTTGGAATCGAACTGCCGATTTTCCGATCAGTAACTGATATCAGTAATATATATATATATATATATATATATATATATATATATATATATATATATATATATGTGACCTTCTTGGTGTTCCCTGTCTCTGACCCGGTTTGTCCCACTTTTCATCAGCACGCACACTCGAGATTTGGGTGATGGCACAATTTATTTGATGGCTGCACACAGAGCAGTAGGAGACAAACAGCAAGTTCAACAAAATGTTACAGCTCCACCCACAGCAGTTCTCCATAGCTCTGCTGCTCTTAATATAACAGTATACTTATATATAATAGTATATAATTATATATGATATTATAAACAAAATAAATAAAAATATGAGGATAATCTGAAGTATGGGAATTTCTCAATGAAAATACTGTCCTTTCCATCTGTCTTTTGTTTAAACAAATTGCTTTGTGA
>JAAGKR010006131.1:0-13484 GCA_011419295.1 Clarias macrocephalus
TTATGTAGAATTGTTTGTACAGATGAACACGGTACCTTCAGTCATGTGGAAATTGTTCTCAAGGATGAACCAGATTTTTTTCTGAGGTCTTGGCTTTTTTCTTTTGATTTTCCCATGATGCCAAACAAAGAGGTGGGTAGAGTAGCCAAAAAAATTACTAATTTAAGAGTAGCTGTACTTAAAAATAATATTGCTCAAGTAGTAGTAAAAAGTAGTCATCCAAAATATTACTCAAGTAAGAGTAAAAAAGTATTCGGTGAAAAGACAACAAGTACTGACTAACTGTTTCAATCGCAATTTTCGATTTTTTTATTTATTTATTTTTTTAGAAATTATAATAATTATATATTTGTATCCACACACACACACACACATACATGGTGTATACATGCTATATATGTATGTACTGTGTATACGGTATGTATACAGTATATATGCTGAAGTGTGTGTCTGTTTTGGCAGATAGAGAAGACACCCCAGTATGAAGCTGTTCTTTTACAAGTAAAACATGCTTTGTATATGATGTCAGGGATGCATTATATTTTTTGGGATGCATAAAAATGTGCGACACGTTTGGCGACAAATTCTGTACTGAAATATGCTTATATATTCATAGAGTGTAAAAATAACATTATATGTACAATTAAAGTTAACATAAAAATCACACAAACATGAAAAAGGCATTCTATACTCACCGCAAGATTGTACACTCACCACAAGATCCCACTAGTAGCAGCATGGATTTATGGGTGTTCCGCAAAATTAGAGGAAGATGCGGGGAGAAAATATTTTGCGCATGCGCAGTGAGCGTATATAGGACGGATTCACAGGTAGGACGAATTTATAGAACCGGTTGAAGACGTGGTTATTGCGGCTGATTGGTCATTCTGAGTCGTGTGATTATTGTTGCTGCGTTTGATTGGTGAAACAGTCAGGTGATAGATCTACCTTTTTTTAATGACTTATTATTATGTCATTATTAATGAAGATGTCCTAACCAACTTGCCAACACGATAATTTGTTAACATAAAATCTGTGGAGTGCTTAAAAAAATCTGTTTTAACGACTTTAACCTAAATAAGTATATGTAAACTTTCAACTTCAACTATAGGTTTGAAAAACATGGAAGCCCACACAAACTAACCCTGTGACTAAATGATCACACTAATAATAATAATAATAATAATAATAATAATAATAATAATAATTGGTAATACTGTATTTCATAACGAATGCACTGGGAGAATCAGTAGCTGGGTGCTTGGGTCCACTCATTGTTGCTCTCAATTATTATTATTATTATTATTATTATTATTATTATTATTATTAAAGCAGCTAGTGCAAATCATGTAACTTGTAGCTGTATGGGGATATATGGACTTTCACTGTTTTTGGTCCATTTCAAACACATCATCATAATCATCATCATCATCATCAAAAAAAAAAAAGAATCTAAGCAAAATTAAACAACAAAAAAAGTATAAGCAAACTCAGTAACGCAAGTGATTTTCATTAACTTCTTAATATAGAATTCTGTTTTCAACAACTTGAATACGTTTTCACAAAAGAGTGTCTATGAATTAAGATTTAAGCCTAAGCGATTTCAAGCTTCCCCCCTATGTGAGGTGAGACGGTTGTCTGTGCGTTCTTACCTCTCTCCATTCAGAGCCTCTGGTCCCTGTAAGATGTTTCATGGCTCATCGCGCTGCCGCACGCTTGCTCTCCGCACAGTTAGACTCCACGTGTGCCCACACCAGTGAAACGTGGAACACGGCCACGGTTCGATTTATACCGGCACAATTATTAAATAAATAAATAAATAAAGTTTTCTAAAAAAAAGAAACCTGATTGAGACGTATGGAGATATTATTTATCCAGGTAAGCTTGAAAGTAATTCCGAGCTTCTGACATCCTTGTAGGGAAAACACATGGACCTCTGTGTAAATCTTTCCTCTAATACATGTTACTGCGGATTGTAGAATCGTCTCGGCGCTGAGATGGTTTACAGAGCGGTCACGTGGTGTGGAGTCCTTCGTGGCGGAGCTCACAAGCGATGCTCTGTTTCTCTTTCACATATAGATTCTTGGGGAGCAGGAGGGGCAAAGGGGGCTGGACTTGCACCACGCGCATATCCACCCCCACCTCTTAAAAATTTAAAATGTCCATGTGTTCATTTTCTAAATGTCAATCAACTCTTTTCTTTGTCAGTGGAACAGCCCAAACTACCAACGTTCTCTCTTTGCTCAGGCAATCACCCTCATAGACACCTCATAGCACTAACATCCTTTTTAAAAAACTTCTTACACCCTACTGTACATTACTGCTGTTGGCACTAATCCAACATCTTGTTCTGTATATTGTGTAAATGCACTAATATGATTCTCACAAACTTGTTACATCCTTCTGCATATTACTATTGCTTGCACTACTTGTGATGCACATCATTGTTACTTGCAGTACCTTGAACACTGACTTTATGCACACTTTATGGATATCTGTTACATACATGAATTTCCCCCCATTCTTTATTTAATATGTACATTTAAGGAATGTTGTGTAATTATTGTGTATATTGTCTTTTCTATAACAAATGTACAGTGTTTTATGTTGGTATGTGCTTTGAGAGCCTTAAACAGCCAGAATCAAATTCCTTGTGTGTGTCAACTTGGCCAATGAAACCCAATTCTGATTATTAACACATTGCCACAGTATTACTAGTAGTAATACATTATTGCTGCAGTATTATTATTAAGACATTGCCACATACACCAATGGGCCAAAACTAATTGAAGACCTGACCATCACATTCTACTATATCTGTGGTCATTGAACATTCCATTCCCAAACAAGGATTCAGTGAAGTCCTTCTGCAAGATTTTGAAATGCATCTGTGGGAATTTGTAGCATTCAGTCAAAAGCATGTTTGTGAAGTCAGGTACTGGTGTTGGACCAAAAGGCTTGGCTTGCAATCAACGTTGCAATTCATCCTAAAGCTGTTCAGTTGAGTTGAGTGGGTTCAGGGCTCTATGCAGGCCACTGGTGCTCTTCTACACAAAACTAATAAACCTATATGTTTATAGAGCTCACTTTATGAAAACATGCACCCACAATGACCCTTTATGTATAAGATTGGAAATTCCTGATCTAGAGTAACTGTTTCATCCTGGTCATGGTCGTACTGGATACAATTCACACACATTCAAACACTCACCTCATAATGTGTGTGTAAGCTTGCATAGCCAAAACTCAGCATTGATCCATGGACTCTAGGAGGTGGCCATGTTGCATGCTGTCCCACTGTGCTGTTCTGAAATTTTCTTGTGAATAACTTAGCATTCCCACACAAGCACTAACTGGTCCGCCACTACAAATACAGTTCTGATAACTTTGCATCTGAAGTCTAGTACTTAATCTATCAATCTGATTTTTATATATGTAATATTACAACATTGTATGTATAGGCTTTATGTTCTTTAGTCCATATGTAGAGCAGGTTTTAAGCCTTAATCACATTTTGGTTACAGACATTTCACAAAATGTATTTAGGCTTAATTGAGCATTTTGTCTTCAGAAATTGTAAAATTTCATCTTAATCAAAAGCAGGTTGCTAGGTAACCATGAACAGTTTCTCTCTAGTTTCCAATGATGTCAGTGTGAAAACATTGAGTGCTAGAAGAGGTTTGGACACATCTTGCTCATTATCCTATAAAACCTGTGGGGAGATTAGGATTATTTGAACAAGTAAAATAGGAATGACTAAATATGTACTGAAGTCAATAAAATAAATAAAAAGCAAAACTTTATTTTAAATTATTTGTAGTTTTTGTATTCAGGTGTCTTTAACTGGATAGGCTTTTTTTTTTTTTTTTACAGAACCCATAAAAGGATAGCGTTTAGTGTACTTTGGATATCTGTACACTAGGTGGTAGTATACATCTAAAATGCGAACAGCAATCTATCCATCACCTCAGTGTACAATATTCAGACTCCCAGGATGCATCCCAATACTTTGATTATTTCTTCCAATGTTTAATCCTACTTGCGATGTACTGTATATCTTTATTCCTCTCTAAGCACAGTTTAAAAATGCTATGTCCTAAAGACACGATCTTGCTTGATTTCTTGGTAACTAGCAGCAGGGCATAAGAGTGAGAAAATCGAAATTTAGTTTATACCTTTCAAACAGTTATTTAGTTTATCCCTTTCAGACATATATGTATATACAGTATCTTTACTACCAGGCCAATAAAATTTTTTTAAGTCTGTTACTCAACTGTACTGTAGATGCTAAACTCAAATAGTACATTAACATGTTTTAGACTGACATTGCCATGAAATTTAATTATTAATAAAGTCATTGTTTATGGCATTTGATGAGCAGGCTAAATATGCTAAATGTGCTACATATGCTTTGTGTGTACATTTTAGATTCACTGAAGAGCTACAGTATGTAACCAATCATGCAGAAGGTGAATAAGGCTATGGTGAAAAATCTGTAATAACTTCACAGATGCGTTTTCCCATAATGTTATGGGAACATTGTCCAGATCTATTTAAGAAAAACTTAAGACACAAGAAAATATTTTCTGAAACCATTGCGGGAGTGTTATGGGAATGCTCACCCTGAAACTTTAGGAAATGAGGTTTCTACTGATTATATAAGCATATTCTAATGTGCATGTGCATCTTTAAGTATGAGAAACAAGAAAGATAAGCTAACAGTCTGATGCGTCACGCAACTTAGAAGTGTATCAAAGTTTCTTCTCCTTAGGAAACTGTAGCTTGTCCGTTTATGTCCATCTCTAGGTAGAAAAACCTATGTTTTCTTGCATGAAGGGAAACCTATGGGGCACTGCATTAGGTCTTCCTTATCGGAAGAGTACCCTAAGGGATTGATGAGAATTTGTGAATGACAACTGAATTCAATTGAATTTTATTTGTATAGCACTTTTAATATACATTGTCACAAAGCAGCTTTATAGTAATATAAATTCTGTAAATACATTATATGTTGCTAAATTTATCCCCAATAAGCAAGCAAGAGACAAAATCCCTGAAAAAAAAAATACCCTTCCTCATCTGGGCCACATGTACAGTACATAATTCCCTTCTATAACTGTAGTCAAAAGATGCAATTTTTTAACTATAACCTTCATAAAAATTTGAACATAAAGTCCATTTGTTTCACTGATGGTGACAGGAGTGAAAAACTGTTTGGACTAAAGCTATCAGGACAGGTGTAGTTCTAAGCCATCATAGCTTTTACTGAGAACTGCTATTATTTTCTGTCCTAAGGGCTACTGAATTTGTATCTGGAAAGAACAATTGTGGGTAACGGTATACATTTAGGACATAGCACCTTGACTATATTTGCTCTGCAAGCCTAAGTGCTTAAATCCATTTTCTTGCATATATATTTCTGTTCATTTGTCCCAGTAGACTGGCTCTGAGCACTGTGAGATGCTAAAGGATTAAACTTGGTTAATCTGCTTGCCTGCCATCTGCCTGCTCCATTCAATTTTAACCTGAAAGCAAAGCAACAGTCAAATATTTACTGAGGTAAATTCGCTAATTTTGTCTTTTATTTGAATAGAAGATTTCTATATAAAAATTTAAATGCTATAAAATGTTAAATGTGAGTGTAATATCTAAGATAACTTTTTGACTTTTATTTAAAATCATTCCATGTGTATGAAATATATCCAACAAACATAAATAAGTAATTGCATGGTGAGAATTTAACAAAAAATAAATAAATACAAGTGGGCAATAGTAAATACCCCTAATACTTAATAAAGGTTGATGAAAAGCAGTACTAACTGATCAACAGGTGTGCAGACCTCTATAAAAGCTGCAGTTTCGGCAGTTTGCTGCCCTGGAACATTCAGGTGTGTGAACACAAGAGGAAAAGACGTACATAAGCAATGGTCTTAGGGAAGCAAATGTTGCTGCACAAAGCTGGAACGGGTTATAAACAATTTCCAAACAATTTGGAGTTCATCGTTCTACAGTGTGAAAAGAATATTCACAAATGATTATTGTTAAAATTCCCAGTACATTCACATTATGTAGTGCTGTGAGAAATTAAACAATAAAAAATAAAAATAATACATCTCAGACAATAATGATTGGCTTATTTTGCAGCCACATGACCTAGGCACCTTGCAGCTAATAACTCAACCATGAATTTCTTTATAAACCAGAGTATTCCAGAGTAAATATTCAAGCTTGGTCATGCAACAAGACACTGATCTGAGGCACACCTGTAAATCTACAGTATGACTGAAAATAAAAGAATCAAGGTTTTGGAATAGACTAGTCAAAGTCTCTGGTAAGCTGTGGTAGAACCTTCAGACAGCTGTGCATATGCAAATTTACAAAAAAAATGCAATGAACTGAATCAATGTAAAAAAAAATTAAAAATTCCACAGTTATGTGGGAGACTGATAAAGTAATATAGGAGACAATAACTTCAATTTACTGCTGTTAAACGGTAGATCTAAAAGCTTTAATCATTGGGTACTTATTGCCCACAAGTTCTTTTTTTCATTTTGGCTTTTGTTTTTACACAAACGCACATAGAATTACAAGTCGTGGGTACTACAATAACTTTTGAACATGCCCAACACTACAGGAGTCCAAAATTTGCAGTGATTTGCTGTGTCTGTTCTGTAAAGCCTTCATAATTCCTCAGATTGTGTTAACTGGCATTATTTGAGGCTGGTAACTCTACAAGCCTAACTTAACTAGTCCTCTGCAGCAGAGGCAAGTCTTGGACTTTTTTTCCTGGGCTGGTCTTCATGAGAGCCAGTTTAAATCTGACACAGAAACTGTGTCCAAACTTTTGAGCAGTTTGCACAATGTAAAAAATATGCAGAAATGCATTAATTCTAAAGTTATGCATACAATAAATTTAACACTTTTTTTTATATAATTAAATTCCAATCTGTTCCTATTAACTCACTTCAGATGTGATACAATCAAATAGATTTTGGCCTAATATGAGAATTTCCTAAATCGCAATATAAATCCACATTTATGTAATTGTCATGGGTCTAGCTGGTGGTACTGGCTAGACGAGCTGATGTACTTGCCGTGGGCATGTAAGGCAGGCATAAAATGCAGAGGGGTTCAACATAAAGAGTCTTTTTATTTACAAACTCAGACACAAACCAACAAAGGAACCAAAACAACAAACTCAAACTAGGGCTCAGGAAATACACAGGAAACTGGGAACTGAACACAGGGAACCCAGGAGCTGACTCAGGGAACTGGCATAAGGAAACATGGAGCTGGAGCTAACTAAAGACACATAGGGGAACTAGAGACAGGACCAAGGACCAGATGGATTAGTGGTTAGTAGCTACATGGAATACTGGGGACACTGGATACTGACCTAACCAGGTTAGTGGCTAACCGGGTTAGTACTGACCTAATAGGGGGGGGGGGACTGAAAAAAAAAGGCAGGGCACACATGAAGCTATACCAAACTAGCAGCTAACCTACTAGTGACCAGAACCACTAGCAGTCAATCCCACTAGAGGCTAGCCTACTGGACCCTACTAGCCTACTAGCCATCAAGGCCTACTAGCGGCTAACCCTGCTAACGGCTAAGCCCTCATGTGGCTACACATACAAGGGAAGTTTTAACCAAAGAACTAAACAAGAAGACTGACACTGGGAAGACACAGAACAGTACTCACACGGTACACAGGAGGAGACACAGCCATAATTAAACATTAAACAGAACAGCTCCATGAATCCAGTAACACAAGGAGTCTAAAGAAAACTAAACTAGAGCCCTCTTGAACACAGGTTAAACAATATAACTAAAATAGAAAACTCAAAGAAACAAATACCAAACAAAAGGACCGCCGACACGACGGTTTATACACCCACAAACAATCAACAAAACAATGCTCGACCCAGTTTCCCAGAACAAACTGCTATTTATAGAAGCTTTAATGAGCCACCTCAGTTCAGGTGAGCACTCATCACCTGACTGAAGTGCCTTCTGGGAAACTGAGTCGACCAACAAAAACTACAGACAGACAGAAACAGTGACCTCTAGTGGAGGTTCCTAACAGTAATATTTTGACTATATAATTTATAATCATAAAATTCACACTTTTTGAGGAAAGAAGTTACATATCACACTGTTGAGGCAGACTCTTGAATAAACAAAGAAATGAACTGCCCCCCCCTTTTTTAGCTTTTATGAGAGGTATGTTTAACTAAAGCATAATGATCTAGACCTTTTGTAGTTATATTTATTTACACCCCAAGTTTTTTTATATACATTATGGGACAATAGAAATTATTCTTGTATTAAATAAAGTTGATCACAGTATGCCTTTTGCCATTTCTGGAAAATGTGACATTTTGTTGAGTAACAGAAAAGTGCAGAGGGGAAATAAAGAAATTTGTCTCTTCTTGTAAATTGTGATCGCAATGATTATTGCAAGCAAAACAAATACAGGACATGTATTTTACTATTTCGGTTCCAGCCACAGATTGAGGCTTAAACATATCTGTTCCAGTGCTGTTCTAGAATGTACAAAAATAAATCCCTAAACCAAAAATATCAAATTAGAAAGTGTGTCCAAACTTTTAAATATATTTTTCCCAAATATATTTAGTGTAAATATTGAAACACCTTGATGTGTCATACATGGCATGGAGGAGCAGCTCAGAAGCCTACTTGTGTGTTGATGTAGTCGAGATAGAAAAGGGGGTTAAAAATGGCCCTGGTCTAAGACTCATCATTGGATTAGCTTTAGCTCTCCTCAGACTACAAAAAACAGCTTCAAAGAGGCACTTGCTTAGATCCAACCAGGGACACTTATCTTGGACTGTTTAAGGTTTTAAGGATGAATATTGATACAAGGATACTATCATGTCTTTTTTTATTGTCACACTTTCATTTTGGTGAGTATGTCAAATAAGACTTCTTCACCTGAAATAATAATTAGTCATAAAATCTAGTATTTAAAGTATTTTTGGAAATGTTTGCTTTTGAAAATATTTGAAAAGTATGCTTATACAATGTGTATGTCTTTCTTTCTTATCTGCATTATCTGCACATCTGCGTAAATAGTAGCAAGTGAGTATGGGTCGACTTTTGAACACAACAATAAGAAACTGTAATGCATCTGCAAACTAAAAATATAATAAGGAATAGGGTGAATTCATGAATATACAATATATATTAACTCAGTAATGGTGTCAAGTACCAGTAAGGTAAAGTGAATAAGCTAAGGACAGGTAGTGTTTAAGCAGTAGTTTGCATTAATATTTGTTTACTATTTTTACATGTCTAGTAGGTGAGACAGAAAAAAATGTATTGTTTCAACATTCACAGCACAGAGTGACTTCGCACCATATTTCTATGACAATGGTAATCTGGCATTATTCAGTCTTTCAGAGGACACACCAAAGGGTAAGACTACCGCACTATAACATTATTATATGCCAAACAGGAAAGACAGTAGAATTGTCCTTGATAAAAAGCAAACTGAACAGATATGCTCACAATCTCACCTAAATAAAAGAATGTAAGTTTTAATTATATTGTTTATTATATATGTTCATGCTGCATCACATCAGTGTAACTCAGTAAAAATTTGAGTTTACATGGATGAACTTAAAGGCTATTCCAGATTTCCAAGTTTCGTAGTGTTTCAAAGGGGAGAGAGGCCCTTTCATCCCTCCCACCCAGAAAGTA
Organism: Clarias macrocephalus; assembly: GCA_011419295.1. Lineage (NCBI taxonomy): Eukaryota > Metazoa > Chordata > Actinopteri > Siluriformes > Clariidae > Clarias > Clarias macrocephalus. The sequence goes on from JAAGKR010006131.1 coordinate 9,725, forward strand.
CAGAGAGCTTTGCTCCCTTAATCTTCTTAAAACATTTTTCAGAACATTATCCAAAATGAGCGGTGGTGTAGTGATTAGCACTGTCGCCTTGCACCTCCAGGGTCCGGGTTCGATTCCAGTGTCTGTGTGCATGGAGTTTGCATGTTCTCCCTGTGCTTGGCGGATTTCCTCCGGGTACTCCGGTTTCCTCCCACAGTCCAAAGACATGCAGATTAGGCCAATTGGTGTTTCTAAAATTTCCCATAGTGTGTGAATGAGTGTATAACTGTGTGTATGTGTCTGTGTGCCCTACAATGGATTGGCACTCTGTCCAGGGTGTACCACGCCTTGTGCCCTAAGTCTCCTGGGATAGGCTCCAGGCCCCCTGCGACCCTGAATACAGGATAAAGCGATGTAGACGATGAGTGAGTGAATGATTATCCAAAATGTTCCCAGAACATTATCTAAAATGGTATCAGAATACTTTTCAAAGTATTTGCAGAATGTTGCTCAAACATTCTTAAAGCATTAATCAAAATTTTGTAGAATATTCTCCAAAATTCTCTCTGAAAACGGGACAGTTTAATGTTATGGTAAACGAGTACATCATGCTAACCAAATCCCATGCCAATCTAAATCCCAATTCAAAATGTTTTAAAATCATGCAGGACTATGTTTGTTTTCTGATAGTTTAGGGATTTGAGTCGGAGTGTCCCATGTAGTCTATAAATTACTAATGATACAAAATACCAGATAAGTTCTGGTGAAATATAGAAAAGGATTGTGTATTGTCTTTATTTTAAGATGATTTGGATGATAATATTGCTCTTATTTCCTGTACTTCAGGAACACGTATATATGTTCTGAATGGAACTGATCCAGAGGGACAGCCTGTAAGATATGGCCTGGGCTTTGATCCAGGTTCTAAAGAATATTTTAGTGTTGATCCCATATCTGGAGTAGTTACTCTGATAGAGGAACTTGACAGAGAGGTAGGCCTCTAAATCATACTAAATTAGATAATATAATCTCAAAGACACAAATGACATGATAAAACTGATAATGTGGTAAATCTTGCAGATACAGGATGAAATTGAGGTCCTTGTCAGTATTTCAGATGGCCTTAATAAAGTAGGTAGACTAAAACCTATTAAATGTTTGTTCCTGTTCTCTGTGTTCTAAAAGTTGTTGTTAAATATGTTGTTAATTAATGTGTGTGAAGGTAGTAGAAAAAGTGAGGGTGTTTGTGATGGATGCCAATGATGAAGAGCCGAGGTTTGAGAACCTGCCATCCACTGTGGACGTGCCAGAGGTAACGGTCATGACATGGTTTCTTTACATTTGAAATAACTAATTGACAATTGAATTAACTGCATGCATGTGTGTGTGTACAGAGCACACCCTTTGGGAGCAGTATATTTAAAGTGCAGGCTGTGGATAAGGACACAGGCTCAGGTGGATCTGTCACCTACTTTCTTCAAGTAACTACTCATCTTCCAATCCTACAAGATCTCTAGAGTACCATGTGGCTCACTGTACAGTATCTATGCAAATATTCGACTTATAAACTAGATAAATCTGTATTTTAGATTGCACTTTTTGCATTGATTTTCTGCTTCCAAATCTTTCAGTACAAAATCATTGCAAATGTTGAACAGGAGAAGGTTAACTTACTGACAATAAAAATAATAGTTCATTTAAATTAAAACTAAAATGTCCGACATGGTACATACTGTGCACTCAGATATGCTACATGAACTAAAGTACAAATGAAATTAGATTAGTGTCTGTATTGGATAGATATTTATGCTTAATTAGCTGCCTTTTGTTTAATATGTAGAGCACTGGATCAAACACTAAGTTTGCAATTGACCGCCACAGTGGAGTGCTAAGGATAAAAGAGGGTGAGGCTCTTGACTATGAGAGAGTGAGAACACATTTCGTTACTGTGTTGGCAAAGGTGAGTGACACTTTTTACTTTAATAAGAAATGAACCATATCCAATATCCTTCTTGTGAAACATAAAAATAAAGAGTAGACATAAGATTAACATGTTCATTTGACCCAGAAAGCAACATTAAGCAGTGCTGTTACTGTTAAAGTAAACCCTTTAAATCCTTCTGCTACCTTCAAAAAGCAATTTAATCCGCCATTAGACTTCAATAAACGCATAATCTAAAGGATAAATATATATTTTTAAATATGATGCAGTTAGTAAGAATTAACATAAAAAAACTTTTTTGCAGTATTTCATCCTGTATCTGTATTTTTTCTTTCTTTGTTTCGTTTTATTTTATTTGTAAGCAATGCAAATATGTGAAAAACACTGATTAATTTTTCACTAGTCTATTTTGTTTATCTTAATAAAGGGAACCAACAGTTTTGTCCTAGTGTACCAAATTTGAAATATTTATAATACATAATATGATCACTTTCACCATTTTAAGGATGGAGGTGGAAATTATAATGGAAGGGAACAGGTGATGTCATCTACTGCGACCTTGACAATTAATGTGATTGACAGTCAGGACTCTCCTCCCAGTTTTGTTGGTACACCATACTTTGGCTATGTTTATGAAGTCTCTTCACCCGTGAGTGCTTTTTTTTCTTCTTCATATTTTATCATAATAATAATAATAGTAATAATAATAACAAACAACAACAACAACAACAACAACAACAACAACAACAGTAGTAGCAGCTATTCGATCATGCAAATATTTAAAATCAAAGTTAAAAATAATCAAAACTATTGTCCAGCACAATTACAGCAATCCAGTTCAACAATTAAAATCATGTTTTTAACAATTACTAATGTTGTAACGCATGTAACATAGTGAGTCCTTTGAGAAAAAAGTTTATTTCCATTATTACGGTAATGCAATATTCATTAACTTCTACTCTGCTGTGTATGGAATGCCTTTCAAGCCCCAAACCTATACATTATGTCTTCTCTTTCAGTGTTTTTCATTAATAAATAAGTTTAGCAAAGTTTAGCAAAAAAAAAAAACATTTTATTTTATTTATTTTAATTTATTTTATATTTTTTAGGGATCTGAAATATTTACTGTTTTTGCCAAAGATGGGGATGTAGAAACTCCTAATTCTATAGTTTATTCAATTGAAAATGGTATGTATCCGCTGCTTTATATAAATTCATGTTGGTCACATTTGGTTTTTTGAGTTTCTCATGCTACTGCTGTGCACATTTTTATGTTTTTGTAGGAGCCGATGGTGTATTTGGCATCAATCAATCAAGTGGCTGCATCACCCTCTTAGCCTTTCCAGATAATTTAAGGAAGGAAGTGTTTAATATCCAGGTCAAGGTCAGAAGTTCAAATGGATTTTTAAAATATGTTCTCACTAGACTATCTACATATTGACTTTTATAGTAGTTTTATGCTTTGGGATTGGATTTGTTAAGCCGTACATATTTGCTAAGCAGTGCCAATTTTGCTTATTGTCAGGCTTCAGAGGTGAATTTACAGGGAGGTGTCATGGACTTTGCTACCACCACTGTAATGATTCAAGTAGTGGACTTAAACAATCATTCCCCTACCTTTTATGGAGAGACTGGCCCACAGGAGACTTTTGAGTTGACCATGTACGAACATCCTCCAGAAGGAGAGATACTGAGGGGCTTGAGGATTACAGTCAATGACTCAGACCAGGTAAGATTTTCCTTCAGTATTATCCAAAAAAGGCACACACACACACACACACACACACACACACACACACACACACACACACACACACACACACACACACACACACACAC
>JAAGKR010006131.1:14079-45482 GCA_011419295.1 Clarias macrocephalus
TTTTTTTTCTGTTTTATAAAAAAAACTCACACACACACACACACACACACACACACACACACACACACACACACACACACACACACACACACACACACACACTGCATGGACAGTATGTTTTTTCAGAATGTATTAAACACAATTATTTGACCTTTGAACTTGTACTCATTCTGGAAAATTATTTCCCTCCCCCTACAATGTATAATAAAACATTAAATCTGAAAACTGCTGCATATACAGTACAGTGCGTCTTGAAAATGTTCACTTCATTACATGTAGAGTTAAATATCTTTTTTTTTTAATGTTGTTGATTATGGCTTAGAGCTCATGAAAATAAATTTAAAAAATGCAAGGTTATGTTGTTTTATGACTCAATAAGTAAAAATATTCTAATATTTTCAGATACTGGATATTTTTCTTTTTACAAGCAGTAAGCTGCAATAATCAAAATGAAATACTTTAAACATAGAATATATGAGACTTTCACATTTCAAATTAAATAGCAAAAGAACATTTTATTTTTCACAACATTCTAATTTTTCGAGACGTTGAAATTCCACATTTTAGGCAAACTACAAGATTGAACAACCTGTATTAAGTTGGCTTCCCACATGATCATAAAATTAACAAAACCATGGTCTTGTTTGCATCATTAGTTTTGTGCACAATCCATTTTTTACATATTTATTTAGATAATTGCTGTTCCCAAATTGCCCTGCGATGAATTCGCAGCCCATCCAGGTCCCTCCATGACCCTGTATACAGGATAAAGCAGTATAAACGATGTGTGAGTGAGTGAGTTAGTGAGTGAGTGAAAAACCAGCCCATATGGAACCACAATCCTGAGATGGTTAAAGTCACTCATGCATTGTTAAATGCATTAATGAGCTGGTACAGATGTTCCTTTTAAAGTGGATTGTGAGTGTATGTAGTAGAGATTAAGGGGCAGTTTTTGAATGACAGAACATTTTGTCCTCTTCTAGCTTGTTCGTAATCTGAATAGACTTATAAGAATATCCATTAGTTTAATGCATCACTCTCATTTATTTGGCAAAAATGGTTTTCCATAATGACACTGCATTTTTATTATTCTGACGTCAGCAATATAAGTGTAAACAAACAAGCTGTTATTATTTTTTTATCTTCTAATATACAGTAATTATGTATAAATACCTTTGCTTGTTTACGATTGCAATACTAGTTCTACAAGAAGCATTATATATAGAATATTATAAAATTGAGTTTACCTTGAGTGAAAGCTCTCTCCATTTCTTTCTTTGTGAGAACAAAACTGATACATTATATGCAATAAAAATGCTGTACACACTTTTAATAACAGCACACATGATGATGGTAATCAACACAGGATGACACATCACCACTGGAAACACATCACCATGGATCACAGCTGGACTAATTTTCAGATTGCACACAGAAATTCAACAAAGGATTAACTTTTTTGAAACTGGGCTGGAAATAGCGACACACCTGTGGCAGTTGTTCACATCTTGGATCAGCACAGTCTGCCCAGCAGCCCAAACATATTATACACAGCAATCGAATATAATCAAACATGTTGTAAGGAGTTCCCTTTGCCTATTGTATAGTTGTGATCACAAGAGTTTGTGATTTACCCTTGTGAATGAACAACTTGCCTGGATTTGGTATTATGTAAAGCCGCAGCTACAGTTTCAGTCCCCCTTCCCTTCTCTTCCATGTTTTTTTTTTTACTTCAGTGTTGCTTCCACTTTCTCCTCCACATGACTGACTAGCCTGTGGCAAAAGGCCACTGGGGTATGGAATTGGTTTTCCCATAATACTCCACAACACACTATGTAATTAAACAGGCCAAGCTACAAGAGTCACATTTGTCCATCCACTGTCTGAATTCCCTAGAAACTGCAGCCAGACTGATAATGAGCCACTTAAACCAATATATTCACCATTTGAATTTTCTATATTCAAACCATGCATTACTTAACTAAATGAGTTTTTATCAGTTTTTCTTTCCTCTACTACTTTCACTAGTGGTCTGAATATAGAGGGTAGCCCAGTTGTTTAGTTATTGTACCACACTGATTGGAATGACCATAGAACACAAGTATCAGGCATGCGATCAACAGATCAGATCAGCTCAGCTGTGCAGCTACCAACATGACTTCACTGCCCATCTTCTTGCATACTGCTTGCACTTGACTATTTGGTACCTCTCCCGTCATATTGTGTGAGCAATTTTGAGCAGGCACCAGAGATGAAACTAGTCTAGCTTGATGATGTGGTGATGACATGATGTCTACAGTATATTTCACAGTTTAAGCACAGTGTTGCCGCAATGACTGATGTGTTACCTTTGTGTAAAGCAGGATGCCATACCCATTCCACAATCTCCAAATGCAAAGCCAGCTTTAGAAAGATAGGCATGGATCTCATCATCAAGTTGAGCATCTTGTGAAATAATATTTTCCACAAAAATAATGCCATCAGAGGAACACTGTTGCAGGATATTTTAGTATTGATCAAAGTGTTCTTTGGATAGAAGTGATGCAAGGGCTTAGTTTTTGTTCTGGCTGACTGTCACACAAAAAGTATTGCATTGCTCTGGCAAATTGATTGATTCGCTATTGAGCATGCTGAATCCAGTATCTGAATTGGGCATCAGGGCACGATCATCAACAAAGAAGAGGTCTTATCAATTTGCAGATGTTATTATCAGCATGAATTGTACCAAAACACCAGGATCCAAATCCTTGAAGGGTACAGTCAGTATCACTGAGACCATTGCTTAGTGTCATTTTATAAGAACAAACACCTTAGAATATTCTTTATCTTTAAGTACACTATACACGATCTTTATCTGCAGTGAATTGCATGATCTTGATAAAGTCATCAAATGTACAGTAGACTATTGGCTCAGAACATTATGGAAGTGTTTGCCCAGCAGTCAAGGATCTTGGTGTGGTTACTAAGAAGGATTGCTATTATTGGTCAGAACTAGTACAATGCCAGTGTTGCATTGACCATAGACTGCATTAAGGTATAACGTTTAACATCATGATAGTCATCGCCAATTTATAGAGTCCAGTCTTCAGCAAAGGTTATGTTCTGCACGTAGATGCCATTGCTTTAGCAAGGTGGTTCTGAAGTCTACCTTGAACATTGAGCTGCAGTAAATGATGTGCATCAAGTCTGTCATAATTCAACATTGCTGATGAAACTTGAAAAAGTGATTTGGCTTAGTAGCCTACTGGAAGATTGTGTTGCTCAACACCAATAATGAGAGGAAAGCAGGGGCTATTACTGTTTTAATTACCAATTCCATGGTGAGCATTACTCCAGAACAAATGCCAGAGCAAGAGGAGTACATAAAAGGATGACATTTATGTGTATTGTGATTAGATAATCGTAGCAGTATCCTCTGTCTGAACCTAACCCTTAAATCATCACTACCTCACCATGACGAGGTGTAGAACAGGCATGGAAAGTAACAATTGATCATAAATGTTCTGCCATACGTGTGCATTTGTACAAAAAGATATTCAGGTGATTCTAACTGCCACTAGCAGTTATACAGTATTTAAAGAACAGTTACATACAGTATAAATATATATACTGTATATATGCATAATCATGTACAAATTGAATAATCCTGTTCCTCAGCATGTTGGAGCTTATGGATTTATTGTTTCAGCATTTTTTAAAATGGTTAATTCCTGGATCCTATGAACTTGTCAACAGTCCAATCAAGTAATCTGAAAAGTTTACATATGATGAATGGAGCCCAGGGGTCCGTTCTTCGTACGTCACTTGACACATCCGAGATGAATTGACACATCTAAGATGAGATCATTGTGCTAATTACGATGCGGCTAATTCGGTTCTTCGAGCACACCTGTTGTTGATGATTAGTATAGCTGGATTGAGTTGTCTAGGATTATTGCGCGTTCGTGCGTTGGTTTAAAAGGCGATATGCATCGACAGTAAAAACACTGATCTCAGCCGCTTTGATTGGTTGACAAAATGGCAAAAGAGCGAGCTAAATTTTTTTCTCAAGCGGAGCAAGAGCTTCTATTAGAGGGTTATGGAGAATTTCAAACTTTAATAAAGATAATTTAAAATAAAAATAATTATTAAATGTATGAGTGCTGCCCACACTGTAAACCCGATTAAGTTGGCAAAACTCAAAAAATTTGAGGTAAATCAGTTACATCCATTTTTTTTAAGAAAACAGAACTATAAATTCTTGAGTTTGTTGAACTTGTTGCAAATCAAATAAATTGTTGCTGGGAATCGAACCCAGGCCTCCCGCATGGCAGGTGAAACATTTACCTGAGCCACCAATGCGCTATAGATTTTTAGTTGGTGGAACTTTAAGGCGACAGTTACTGTTACTTAAGTACTTACGATTACTTAAAATATCAAATTTGTTCAGCTAACTTGAAAAGTGTAATTTCTACAAACTCATAAATACCAAAAAGTTATGAATACTCAAAAAGGTCTATTAATTTGACCTAATTGCAATTATTTAAGTTAACAGAACTCAATGTGTTTAATTACTTTGAGCATTAGAGTTTACAGTGCATGTTACAGTACATATTTTATTCATATGTGTGTATGTATGTATATATATATATATATATATGGCTGTGACAGATTTGAGAAAATAACCTCCACTTATATAGATGCAATCGGGGGATAGAATATTACATATTATTATATTATTAGACACATACAGTGATTAACACACGAATGATTAACACACATACACACACGTATACATATACTGTATGCAGTGGCGGCTGGTCAATACGGGGCGCAGGGGCGCCACCCCCCCCTTAAAGTTAGGCAGAGAAGAATGCTACTTTAACATGTAATTATTTAACATAATAATGACTAATTTTAATAATGAAATAAAGTAATTTAGTCACAATATTCCGCTGTATTTCTTAATATAATTTATTTGCAATAAAAAAAATCGAAACTGTATTACGTTCATTTGTGCTCGTTTACACGGGTCGCTGGACAAACGAGTGTCTATGTAGGCACATAAATCTTTGAAAAGCAGGTGACCTGAGGCTGAGCTCTGATTGGATCTTTACAAATCATCCTTCGGGCGCAGCACTGTGCGCCCTGAACCCTCCCACTTTTGTTCTTAGCAAATCATATTGTTTTAAAATATTTGAGCTCATGTTATTCTACCATTCTCAACGAGTCTTCCAGCACTTCTTTTGGCAAGTGGAGCTGCTGACTGGATGCAATGTGAGTCATGCCTTTATTTTATGCTAGTAGTAATGATTACAGCATATCACCTGATAAAATAGGTATGATAAATACCTATTTACAGGCAAGTATTAAATTTAATTTTAATTTTGTTTGCGCTCCCCCCCCCCCCAAATTTTTTTGCACCAGCCGCCACTGACTGTATGTATGTTTAAATACATCCATTCATATGTACAGTATATGCAAGATATTTTTCTTTTCCCACGTGAGTCAGTTCGCGTCAGTCATGCTCTTTACCCAATCAGATGTAACCTCGCCATTTCAACCAATCATAACCCACCAGGAGCGCAGCCTAAATCCTGTTTACATGAAATAAACCTGCTTCCGAGCTTGGTTTAAGCTTACGGACATGTTGCTATGACAGCAAGTGCGAGATGTGCTATGAAGAACGAAATAATCCAAGATCAGGACAAATCCACAACAATCAAAATCAAATCCAGCTAACTGAGTTAGCGACGTACGAAGAACGGACCCCAGGGCTAGGAATAGCAAGGATTCATACTGTAACTTCATTTGTGTTTTTTTCTTTCTCAGGGTGCAAATGCAAAGTTCAGCCTAAGGCTGGTGGGGCCAGGTCGCATGTTGCGAGTGGTCCCACAGACTGTGCTTAATGAAGCTCAAGTCACTTTATTAGTAGAAGACTCAACTGCAATAGACTACGAGAAATTCCAGTTTCTGACATTCAAGGTGATCTAACCTATTATGACAAAATAAACCAAAATTATAAAGCATATTTTAAATCCACAGTACAGAAATAAACTGAAGGAATAAGCTTCTTAAATAAGTAATAAAACATTATTGGGTGTGCTATGAAAAGAATCAGCTGTGGAATGGCATGAGGCCATTCCCATTGCAAGGTTGTTGATTATGTTCCTGTAATAGCACACCAGCACTAACGCATTTTTAGTTTTACATTGACTATGGCTATTTCTTATATTTAACATGTTCAAAGGTTATCATGTGTCTAATGTATTTGTATTACTTTATTTGGTTTATAATTTGTAAAGTCTGCTATTAATTATGACTTAATTCCAACTATGAAACCTATGAAAATACTGCATGTTTGATAAGAATGATGTTTAAATTTTAAATACGGGTTTTTTTTTTTGTTTTTTTTTGTTTTTTTGCTCATCTTTTATACATTTCTTTTTTAGATTCTTGCAGTGGAAATTGACACCCCTGAGAGATTCAGTGCCACTGCTGATTTAGTCATACACTTGCTTGACACTAATGATAATGCTCCAAAATTCTCCTCTGATATCTATATTGCCCGAATCCCAGAGAATTCACCAGGTGGCTCCAATGTTGTCTCTGTGACAGAAGTGTAATCAAACTATGTTCCTTTGCTAAACCAATAATTATAATGTGATAGTTTTATATAAATTTTACATATGGTCTACAGGGTGGGCCATTTATATGGATACACCTTAATAAAATGGGAATGGTTGGTGATAATAACGTCCTGTTTGTGGCACATTAGTATATGTGAGGGGGCAAACCATTGTGGCCATTTGGAAGTCGGCCATCTTGGATCCAACTTTTTGTTTTTGTTTTTTCAATAGGAAGAGGGTCATGTGACACATCAAACGTATTGGGAATTTCACAAGAAAAACAATGGTGTGCTTGGTAAACTAGCACACTATAAACTTCGGATACTGGAAGCCTGTGCTGGCATTTCTCCTGCGGTGTTGCTATCAGTGTGTGAAGAGTGGGAGAAAAGGGTTGCATTGACAGTCCATCACAATGGGCAGCACATTGAAAACATTTTATAAGTGGTCAGAAACTTGTAAATAACTCATGAAAGAATAAAGTTACGTTAAAACCAAGCACATCAATGTTTTTCTTGTGAAATTCCCAATAAGTTTGATGTGTCACATGACCCTCTTCCTATTGAAAAAACTAAAGTTGGATCCAAGATGGCCGACTTCCAAATGGCCACCATGGTCACCACCCGTCTTGTAAAGTTTGCCCCCTCACATATTCTAATGTGCCACAAACAGGATGTTAATATCACCAACCATTCCCATTTTATTAAGGTGTATCCATATAAATGGCCCAACCTGTATATCATTTCTCCATGGAAGTACAAGGCATGACAAAAATATAATGAACTGCACGATATATATTTAACATGAGTAGCTTACTTATAAAAGTTTAGGCCAGCTGCCAATATGTAACTTTGCGGCAAAATAGCAAAAGCAATTATTTAATTTATACAATACAGAGAATATACAATTAGCATTGTTGCTGATCAACTCCATTCAACTACATAAATTTTAATCTTGACCACAAAACCACTATAAATTTACAAGTAGAGGTAAATTGATGGTACAATCTGATTAGCATGTGTTCAAAACCATTCTAATGATGATTATAGCCATAAACTATAAGTTCTCCGGTATCATCAATGTCATGTTTAGTGCTTCTTGTTTTAAACTTTGAATATAACATTCACTTCACCTTCATAATTACCTGCTTATGCTTGTTTTAGGCTAAAGATCCAGACTCTGGTTTGTGGGGTGTTGTCAAATATTCCATCTATGGCTCAGGATCAGATCTGTGAGTAGAATTGTTCTCACTATATAGCATATCTTCAGCTCTGTGTACTGTATGCAGTGGACATGTACACAAAATCCATGGGTTTATAAACCTCACTTGAATCCGGAAAAACGAAGCATGTGGGTTTTGAAGTTGTGGAGATATTAAGAAGCTTTGTTTAATATTGTGTTTTCGGTTAAAATACAATGTAGTTGTTCAATGAGTTTTTGAGGCTGATGAATATTACTAAAAATTCAACAATGTGTAATATCACTTAGTCCAGCAGCTGTAGGATATGTCAACTTGGTCATTTTCCCCTTTAAACACTGGTTAAAATATTATGATATTCAGGGCATATTAGATTATTTAATGTTTGTAAGAGCCCTAAAACAGGAGTTTGGGAGAGCGCTTATGATATGCACGGAGATAATGTGGGATGATTGATTTGGAACTTAAAAGGAAACAAACAAAAAAAAACTGAAAACACAACAAACAGACCTCCGCCATCTACGCGAGATTTATAAGAGAGAGAGTGTTTGTGTGAGCGTGCACGCTGGATGATGCGTGCCGCTCCCTCTCTCTTTCTCTCTCGTCAGTGTCTTAGGGAGGACGAGGCTTGGGTTTTGCCTTTCAACCGCGAGCCTTTGTTTGTTTGTTTGTTTGTTTGTTTGTTTGTTTGTTTGTTTGTTTGTTTGTTTGTTTGTTTCACCCTGATACCTTACCGGTGCTACCTAAATGATCGCACGAAGTGCCGAGGTATCAGGACCCTTAAATAGACACGCCGCCAGGTGTGTCGCATTCAGGCTGATTGGCTTATGGCGGCGTTTCCTGGCAACCGCGTGTCTATGTGGCCGCGCCCCTGCAGTGTATTTTTGAGCGGCTCCGCCCCTCGCAAGACCAACGTCGTTACAGGGCATTAATGTTTTTAATTTAATGTTGCAATTAGTTCACTGCAACTTGTTAGATAGTCTGTTAGTCTCATAATTGCAATAAATTATATGGTCTAATATGTTTATTGGAAAAAAAAAGAAAAAGAGAAAGGAAACCCTTTTTTACTGAAGCAATAATAAACCAAGTGTCTATGTCTCTGTTTTAGAGAAAGGAAATTAGTGTCTATGTCTTTGTTAATGGGATGTTAAGAGGAAAAATTAAGCAGAGATGTATAACATTACAACATTCTAAAGCTGCTCAAAATTTACATGCAAGAGACATGAGGTGTACATGCTGTGTGTGGGAAGTCGTTGGGTTCACTGAATCTGCTTTTGTTCATTACTCTTGCTCTAAATTGTGATTTCTAATAACCTTAGTGTGTGCTGTCAGAAAATGCAATCAACAACCTAAGCGGAACTGAAACTGGTAGAGGATGAAGCTGACAACAGTGGAAGTTTTTGTATGGTTTCTCATTAACTTCAACAATCTTTGTAATTCCGATATACTCAACACTTTTTCCTTTATCTAATTTAATGACTCTACTTTCCTATATACATGGTTTCCTATATTTTTTTATTAAAAACCCACCACCACAAACACAACTGCAGACAGATATATCCATTGTGCTATCCATTATAGTTTTTGAAAAATTACACTATACTAAAACTTGTACAATTAAAACAAATTTGCCATGACATTTGCAGATACATGTCAGATACAGCAAAAAATACTGCATGTAAATCCTATCCCAAAATTCACAAAACCAATATATATATTAGAATAATATTTGTGAAGATTTGTTGTATTGAAGTATGTATATGTAAAATATTTTTCAATTAAACGAGCTTTTATGGTTTTCAAAATGATTCAGAACATTCACAAAATGCTACAAAAGGCTTGGCCTGTGTAAGTCTCTTTCCTGTGTGTGCTCATTTCCTGCACTTTTTACTTCTGCAGTTTCATCATCCAGACAGATTCAGGGATAATCTACACCCAGCCCTGGGCCAATCTAGATGCAGAGGTGAAATCCAAGTACAATTTCTTTGTTAAAGCTGAGGACACTGATGGAAAATACAGCATTGCTGAAGTTTTCGTCACAGTCCTGGACCTCAATGATCATCCACCAGAGTTCAATGAAAATATTTTAGAGAAAACAATGATTCTTGGTGCACCGGTGAAAATAGAGGTCAGACAGGTTTTTGATTTTAACAAATGAATGGTTCTAAAATACGTTGCCTAAAATATGTCTTGTGTTGTTCAGGCAATAGACGATGATGCAGAGGAGCCAAACAATGTTATTGAGTATTCCATCATGAAAGCAGAACCGGACAACATCTTTGACATCAATGCAGACACAGGAGAAATTAAATTGAAGCCCTACATCAAGTCAATGGACATAGTGCAAAACATCACAAATCAGAAAGACTGCACCTGGTCTGTGGTTGTCCAGGCCAAAGACAGAGGATCCCCATCTTTCAGTACAACCACACTAGTGAAAATTGATATTACTGAAGCAGTAAGTTACATGTAATGCTTAATCCGTAGAACAAGTTGAAGCACCTTTTGTTACTAACATTTTAGTTTAAATCAGAGATAAAGAAAAAAAAATTTAACACTAACTTGTTTTGTTTAAGTTTGTGATACTATTCTATTACTCTTGCAGATCAAATCCAGAATCATTTCCTACTTCTTGAGCCTAAGAACCCAACCCTGGACTGTTTTTGCTATTTGTTTCAGCACTCTCATCCTCATTGTCTCATTGACCATTTTAATTTCTACCATAATTTACTGGAAGTCTGTGAAAAAGTCCCGGGTCTTCCCACAGTGTAAGATCAGAAAGATTACAAGGAGGCCCTAATTATGATTTTCTCATAAAAAAAATAATTTTGCCACCATTGCCAGTGTTGGGCTTCTTTATTTCTTCCATGAATTCTTCCTTTTCATTTCACTTTGAGTTGACAAATCACAAATGCTGTTTGTAAAAGTGGGCAAGCACCAGAGCACTGTAACAATAAGACTTTTGAAATATGACTAAATACATTCTTTAAAGTTCAAATTCATAATAGTTAAGACTTAGCTTATTAGACTGTATGATGTAATTGTGGGTGCCTTTTTCATCCCTTCTGATCTTGTATTACTGTCATGTTCAAAATGTTTTCACATTGAGTTCTACATCATGTTCCCAATTGTAAATTATTGCTGGATTAATTACCTTTTTGACCTATCCCTTCTATTCATCCACACATAATATGCTGTGATATTGTTACTATATGAGTATTAATGCCATGGACTTGATGTTTCTTTGTGCTCTTTTACAGAATCAACTCAATGGCCCATTCACATCCTTTTTAATGAAAACTAGAGAAAATCCCATGCAAATCCTTGGTATGTTGGCAGTTGTCATTATAGCTTTGGTGTTTGTGACAATAATGATTTCTACGGCTATTTTCATGCGTAATAAAAAGTCTAACAAGATCGTGCCTACTCGGCGGATCATCAGGAAAAAAACTAGGCAACCCAAGCAGTGGAACTTTCATAATCCCTTCAAGCAACAGAACAATACTGAAATGATCCTAAAAGAATTTGAAGCCCCAGAAAATGTCAACTATAACAATAATAGTGATGTTGTGCATCACTCACTACCTCTGCCACCTCCACTGCCAAGCTATTCTAGATTCAGAGAACGGCCTTGGGCAGTGCCAACCATTTCTGCAACAGTGGCAAAGAGGAAATCATTTAAGAACAAACAGATCCACGTCAACACAGCGCTGGTTTCTGAGCTTAAATTAAGACTTGAGCAGAAGAAATTGATGAACCAATATTAGTGCTTTGTGTATTCATGTACAGTGGAACCTCAGATTGCGAGTAACGCTGTTTGCAAGTGTTCTGCAAGACAAGCAAAGATTTTTAATAAATTTTGACTTGAAAAACGAGCATGTCTTGGTTGACGAGTACCGTGTATCTTGTAGTACGCATGTGCTTCTTGTTTTGACGCCAAGCGTCACGTGATCACAACTGAGCCGTTTTTTTCTCTCTTTTGCGTTGCGGAATTGTGGGTGAACATCTCCCCTGCTGGGTCTTAGTGCACGTCTCTTACTGGTATAATCAACATTCGTGCACGCGTGTACTGTTTACTATAACACTATGACCGCGTGTGTATGCGTAAAACATATTTTATTTTGTGTCTGTATGCGTGTGTGTACAGCGCGCATGTATTATAACACGTGTGTCTGCATGTGTGAGCATGTAAAGCAAAAGTAAGTCTCATTAGAGATCGATTTTCTCTCTCTGTATCAGCCTGCTCTTTGTGTCTGTGTGCGCGCCCATTATTGTATACCGTGCCACACACACAGAGACCCCTCCTACTTTCGCCTTCACACACACACGCATACACACACAGACACACACACTAGTGATGGGAAGTTTGAATCATTTTAGTGACTCAGTTCTTTGAATCTCATTCATCAAAATAAACAAATATTTTTTGAGTCATTTAGTTAATTTCATTCTTTTGATCAGAAAATTTAACATTTTCAGAAACAGACCTCCAACATGTCTACATACACACATTTTGGCTATAGTCCCAGTAATGGAAATATTTAAATGCAGCTAAGGAAACATTATTATAAACAGAATAAGCAGCTCACCTCACATATCTTCTAGTCTGAGTCGTTCGTTCTTTTGAATCTATTGCATGAATAGCGTCTATGGAAGTTACGTAACAAAAGAATGAATGACTCGGACTAGAAGAGTCACTGAGACAGAATCGCTCAATTCTGTTTCCTGTGTACTGTGTGTTCCTGTGTTTCTTGTACATAACATATGGGGGTTTACGAAGATTTGCGCATGCACGCCCAGTAGAAAATGAACAAATCACTCTCCGAGACTACTAGTTCAAGATAGTCAAGTTAAAGATTCATTTAAAAAGATCAAATCGTTCATGAACGACCCATCACTAACACACACACACTCTCTGCTCTGCACAGAAACAATGCTCTGTCGCAATTCTTTTCAAAGGTAAAGTGCAGGATAATTTGTTTTATTTTTACCTTACTGCAGTGATTCCGTTGGTGTCACGCAATCAGGTGTCATTAGAGAGATTTCTTGTTTAATTTTCTGATAAAACTGTGTTTCCGTTGTGTGCGTGTGTGTGTGTGAAAAGAGTGGAGGAAGGGTAACTGTGTAAGACGAGAAGAGGGAGAGGGGAGGGGCTCCTTTCCTTAGCTTCACACACAAACACACACACATATACACAGCTCCTGCGCGCACAAACGGAAACACTTATCTGTCTGTGGAACGAATAATTTGAGTTTGGATTATTTCTTATGGGAAGATTTGATTTGGTTTACGAGTGTTTTGAAATTCTGCCAATCATCTGATCATGTATCATATGATATGAGCAACAGAGGCTTACATATCCCAAGGACAAGATCTCAGCCAAAGGCCATACTCCTGTTTCACTGCCAATCATGTGGGATCATTAGTTTTCAATGCTTTCTAAGTTGGTCTCAAAATATTAATCACCCAGTTATTCTTAAACAAAATGCCTCAGATAAAATTATTTTAAAGTTTATAAGGGAAATTTTGATCCAAGTTGAATATGCCTTTTTTAATCTTTTGAATTATAACAAGATTGTTTCCAGTGTGTTCTCGTTTTTCCAGCCTGTTTTTTAAATTTTCATATATTCTAGATAGGTTTCTTAGCTAATGTATTCAGAGCAGTGCTGATAGACATTTATTTACAAAATGGTTTTATAACTCAAACAGTGTTGTTTTATATGCAACATAAAGTGTCTTAATAAGGATTTGGGCCATCATGAGCTCAACAACCTCCATGTATTTTGGCAACGATTCTGCAAATTCCGGTAACTGTACTGGACGATTCATCTAAAGGATATTCCTTATTTGGCGTTTTGATGATAATGCTGGTATACACTATCTAACACAGCACTAAATGTCCTATAGGTGTTTCATTGATTTGAGATTGTGTCTCATGCACTGTGGATGGAGTGACAGTAAGAGAACACTTCCAGCAGGATAGAAATGTTTTCTTTGCAGTATAAAGCTGGTCACTAAAAATAAATTTACATTGATTTGTAGTAACTCTTTCTTCTGAGGAATAAAATTTCCTTATTTTCGTATACCATTGTTAATCTTGTGATTTATATATAAAGGAGTCTTTTTTAAGCTATATGTGCTGTATGTTGTTTATACAACAGTTTTGTAATTGTTTGGTGTTTCAGTGTCTTTCTATGTAAAATAAATTAATTTAGTTTCATCTTGACATGTAAAGTATCGAATTCTGTTTAGACTGAGGCATGTCAGAATTGGCAGCTACAGTAGGTGGCTTAGTGGTTAGCACTGTTGTCTTGCACCTCCTGGTCCATCAGGTCTGTGTGCATGGAAGTTGTATGTTCTCCCTGTGCTGGATAAGTATTGTCCAGGTTCTCCGGTTTCCTCCCACATTTCAAAGACATGCAGATTAGGCTAATTGGCATTCCCAAATTGCCCATAGTGTGTGTATGTGCATATTAATGTTGACCAGAGGTCCTACCACCGTCATACAAAATGGGAATTAATACAATGGTCACCACTGGCCTCTAGGGTCCCTAGTTGGACTACAGAGTTTCCTGGATGGATGATGTATGAACGGATGTGAGAATTAGGAAGAGCTGCGTTGGTAGGTGCAGACCTCTTTTCATTAACAATGGTAAAATATCCAAACAAACAAGAACAGGAACTCTAGACTATAAACTGTCACTTACAACTTAAGAAGGCTAAGCATTTGTGCACCAGAAAAAAAGAAAAAAAAAATTAAGGATCTACAGTATCTACGTTAAGCTTTAACACATTCTCGGAAGCCATTAGTTAAGATAAAATTTGAGCATGAAATCAACAAACTCGGAACCTCTGAGCACGTATTATATTTAGACAAGGCTTAGGATAAAAACTTCATAAGCATTACATGTAGATCAGAGTGTATCAGAGTGTCCTGTAGCTCAGTCTAATCTACAGTTATTGTAGTTAACACAACTGCAACTTCCATTAGTGACAGCTGGACAAGTTAAATCTATTGAAAGTCAAAGCTTTTAATGGACCTTTCCTGCATACAGTATGTGCCAGTGGAGTGGGGGATCAGTCAGAGCACTGTAATATATAATATCCATAGTCCTGTAAAAGTTACAACCACACTGTGCATAGAGCATATCCACAAGTCATCCAAAGCTTATTAACAATAATCTTTGAAAAAACTTCATAAGGCATAGAGTAATATATATTACTAAATAATATATATCCCTATATATTATAAACTATAATATATAGTGATATATATTATAAAACTAGTTTAACTGTTTATTTTATTTGAATCATTTGGATCTTTTTTTTTCTTTTTTTCTTTTTTTTGAAAGCAGCAGAGGAAGATGTAGCAATTTGTATATTAACAGAACTGGGTAAATAGAAAGGTCAGTTTTTGTAGTGGTAGTAGCACCAATGTTACATTTTACAGTGTGAACTCTTTATAGGAGTCTATTTAGAGGCTTTATAGGCAGTCATATAAAATATTTATTTTGGAAACACAACACAGAAATCAATGGCACAAGTCACACATTTGTCAAATAAAAATTATGTAATGCTACTCTATATTTATCAACATAATCATCATCATCATCATCATCACCACCACCACCACCATGGGAGTTAAAGTTTTGGAACTATTGATTTAATCTTTACATAAATGGAACACAAATATGAACACGTACTGTATTAAATGAGTACTCTACTCCAAGTAAAGTCCATTTTTAATTAACTGCAGATCAGTAATCAGTAGATCATTAGGTGTGTGTGTGTGTGTGTGTGTGTGTGTGTGTGTGTGTGTGTGTGTGTGTGTGTGTGTGTGTGTGTGTGTGTGTGAGAGAGAGAGAGAGAGAGAGAGAGAGAGAGAGAGAGAGAAAGACATGCTTCTCTCTACAACCTTCCTCAACCACAACTCCATCAACAGCCATAGTGTTTATTTTAGTGTTTGTTTTATTAATGTTCTATTTTACTATGACTATACAAAGTAAAATAGACCATTAATAAGGTGAGAGACTCAAAACCTACTAACTGGAATTGTTGAACAATGCTCAGCAAAGCAGTTTTGGTATAAACTGTGTGCATTCTAGTACTGGTGGTGAGTGTGGATACCTAGGCTGTTTGATGGAGCAGTGATTGAGGAAAATTGTCAGCATAAATACTCATTTGGCTTTTCTTCGATCTTGGTGATAAACTCAGAGTCCAGGCTAGACCTAGCTGATAGCAATCTATTGGACTCCTCTGGGTTCAGTTTGGACAGATGGTCCCCCTCCAGGCCTTTGTCCCTTGTGCTGGGTGAGAGGCTCTCAAATGTTACATATGAATCCTGTATGTCCTTGGACTTTTTGCTCAGAAACTTTTGGACTTTCCTCTTAAGTGCTCCACAACAGACAACCACAGTCAGAGGCACAGCTATCACACAGGCAACTGAGATTACAACTACGTTGATAAGCTTCTGGGTCCCATTAGCACTTGCTGCTGCGTCTGTGGAGAAGATTACACACTGCTCTTTTTTAGGGATCAGACCTTTTACACACACACAGGCAATGTATTTGGTTTTAGGAACCAAGCCCTCAATGATGATGCGATTGTTGCCAGGACTGACATTGATTCTGCGCATGTCCCTCTCTCCAAATACTGCGTACAGCACACTAAAGGCAGTTGTGTTGTTGGCTTTTGGAGCTCTCCAGATTAGGCACACTGTATAGTCTGTATCTCCAATGACTTTGACTGAGCGAACAATCCTGCCCAGGTCCTGCTGCAGAGATGATGCATTGGCTGCCAGGTTGCTCATATTGTCCTCTAGAAGTCGATCATGGATAGATGATTGTGCCTTTGTCCCACTCTCTGGAGCACTGTCACTCTGCATGCCACGATAAGGACCAGAGTCATCTATAGGACTTGTTATTACAGGAAGAGAGGAAGGTCTTGGGGAAATATATTTGGTAATAAAATTCTCTTTTTCATTGGGGTTTTGTAAGCCAACTTTGACTTTCTTTATAGTTCCAGTTCCATTGTCTAACTTTTGGGACTTGCTTATGACTAAAGCAATCATGGTTTCTGCAGTCCCAGCATAGTTTATTGCTTTACAAATATATTTTCCAGAGTCGTGAAAGGAGACAACAGGCACATTTAGGACAGACCAAACAATTCCATCTTTAGAGTTCTCTTGATTAACTGGAAAATGACAATAAAAGACAAGATCTATGTAAAAACTCAAGTGAAGTTTAACAGGAAGCCAGAAATAAACAGCCGTACAGTATGTAATCACACATACAGTGTTTAATACCATGTGTTTTTAGGCCTTCTCTTTGTAATGCAATTACATTTTATTACTAATGTCTCTTACTGTAACTATCACTGTGTTGACATACCTGTCCCATTCAATAACTTCCCATCTGCCCTTCTCCATGTCAGCTTGGGTATGGGAATGCCAATAGCACCACAGCGCAGTAACACATTGCTGCCCACTGTGCTTCTGATGCGGGATACAGCTGAATGAACCTTGGGCTCCTGGCATTGTCTCAGGTCAGCATTACTGAAGAGAACCCCTGAGAGATTCTCAGGAACAGTACACCTCAGGCTAGTGTCCATGAAGGTCACAGACAGTGATGGAGATTTTGAAAACTGGACCAGGTCATACAACCGACAGTCACAAAGCCAAGGATTGTCATGGAGGCCTGTGGCAGGAAGACGAAGAATGTTGTTATTCATGAAAAAAATATGAATGGTAAGGCAAAGTACTTAGAGTCAGTTCCCCTAGTTTGCTTATGGATTGAGTATGATCCATGTTGGATCCATGTTGGACATAAAAAGCACACACCTGTTACATATAACATCTGGAAAATTGAAGGATCCATCCAGGTATGTTTTTACTTTGTTGCAAATAAACAAATCACAGTTATGATGCTCATTCACATTCATTTTCTATACTTCTTGAGACATGTGAAGCTTGAATGCACCCTGGATAGCGTGCCAGTACATGGCATGGCACAAGCACACACACTCACTCACTCACACTACAGGCAAATTGCAAATGTCATTTAGTTTAATCTGCATGTCTTTAGCACCCGAAGGAAGCCCACCAAACATGGATAGAACATGCAAACTCTAAGCACAGATGAGAAAGCAGGACTTAGACCCTCGACCCTGGAGGTGTGAGGCCACAGTGCCAATCATTATTCAACCGGCCACCTCACAGTTATGGCACAAAAAACAAATTTTATTTAATTCCTTATTTAATTAAATAGTTTTTTAATTAATGGCATATCCAGATTTACAGATAAACTAAAATAATACATTATGGAGTCATTCATTATGGAGTCATTTAGAAACAAATTATAGAATCACATTGAAATTTGCTAATTAAATTGCAATATATGCAAATTAGTCTGCAATTAAAAGGTGCAAACAAACCTTATCAAGTTGTTGGACTCCGCTAATCGATAGAAAAGCAAGTGCCAATAATAGAGTGACTTGACTGTTCCACAATCAATACAAGACATTAACTAAAAAATGAATGCAACTCTAGACAGATATAAATGTTGTGACAACCCTAAAGAATGTTCAGTTACTTATTGTATTCCTTTGGAGAACAGATGTTGTGACACAGCACAAAGAGTTAAGGATTTTCTACAGAAAAAGCATATCAATATCAATGCAAACAGTCATATTAATAGGATCTTAATCTGACTGAAACTTTATGGTGAAAATTTTGGAAAACTTTGGTTCATGTAAAGGCTTCGTCCTTGCATGATCTGTCAATCATGATTTGAGAAAGTTTCATGCTTAAAGGGTGTTTTTCATTAGTGTAGCTCGTGCCTCAAAGAATTCTGGTTTAAAAAATGCGAATTGTTTTTTTTTTTTTTTTTTTTTGATGATTCCATATTTATATCAGTACTTGAATTAAATATTTAAAAAATTTATTGATTAAAATAATTGCATTTAATTAATTTGAGGTATATTTCACAAAACCATAATGTTTATCTACGAGTGGCGTTCATGTCAAACCAGGGTTTCTGATTAAATTTCTTGCAATTAACGATGTAAAAACTAATATTTAAACATTTGAATGGTGCAAACATTTTAAAGAATGCCAGTGTCCATTAATAAGGTTTGTTTGTTTGTTTGTTTGTTTGTTTGTTTGTTTGTTTGTTTGTTTTGCGATGAAGTAAAAAGGAAAGTTTTTTGTTTGTTTGTTTGCAAGGATTTGTAGCAAGCTGCAGAAAACTTAAAGCTAAGCTAAAATTACCCTACATGCTATTAAGTATGTTGGTGTTATTAAGTCAATATCCCAGTCAGAATGTAGAAAGAATGCCTTACCTGACTTGGCCCATTAGATATACACATAAACTTCTAAACTTCAATAAATTTCCTATGTCTGAAGTACAACATATTTCATAATTGCTTCTGTAAATAATGTATACCACCCCATACAGTAATATTTATTTATTTACTTTTCATCATTATTGCTATTTTTTAACAATGCTTGTACGTACCAAGAATAATTTTTGAACTCTCTGCTCTTTGTATGGGTTCGACTGTCATCCAAGTAGTAAGGATTTCGGACGGTATCGTCATCAGGTTATTGCTGGAGAGATCCAGGTATGTTAAAGGTCTTATATACTTTGCTGCCTCTGTAGGGACTGAAGAGAGTTTGTTACCGTGCAAGTCAAGGAGTTTTAGGTTAGGCATATGCTTTAAGGACTCCCAAGGAAAATCCATGAGGGCATTTCCATCAAGCCTGAGCTCTTCCAGACTGTTCAGTCCACGGAAGCTGTCCACATTCACCGATGACAATACATTGAAGGACATCCACAAAAACTCCAGATTGGGGAGATATTTAAATGCCTCACTGGGGATCCTCTTTATAGCTGTTTTTTCGATGCTAAGTTTGGATGTGTCAGTAGGGAGGCTAGCAGGCACCATGGATATCTCAGGGTCATTACAAATCACACTCCTAGGTAAATGAGAGGAAATGAATAGTGCAAAATTAATATAATCTTTTGACCTTGTAAATGATATGTAATTTATGAATAAAAAATAAAAACTACAAAGGGAGGGTTTTCAACAGTAAGTGTATCAAATGCAGACATTAGATCTGCAGTCTGCTAATTAAATGATAATTTCAAAAATGATAGACTTGGTGGTTTGGTTAAGATGATTTTACAAAATCAAGTTATCCAATTACAGTATATTTTATGTTAGCAATTCAAACACACAAATGCTTTTACACAAATCTTTTAGAGCACATACCTTGCCCTGGATCCATCACTTAGGTTGTGATAGAGGCAGCTGCACTGAGAAGGACATGAGGTGTGCGCAGGTGGAAATCCACCTGATGCAAGCAATAGAGCAAAGAAGACAATGACCATCATCTTTAATCCTCTATACTTCCCAGGGATGAGTCTGGCTGAAGAAAATCCACTTTTTCATTTATGGAAATTGCAGTGGCATGTTATAGACAGTCAGTCACCAAAATCCATCCTGCTCTGACTAACACTTTTTTTTTTTCAGATTTAAGAGCAAATGAGCAAGAGAGAGAGAGAGAGAGAGAGAGAGAGAGAGAGAGCGGATTAGAGAGCCACATAACCTCATGTTCTTGCATTTGGGAGACTGATAAAACTGTGTAAGTACATAGTCATGTATTAGAAGCCAAAAAAGCACTTATGAATTGGTCATAATGCAGACTGATTCCCCAGACATATTAATCTGTCCCATCATGGCAGTTAAGCCCATACTTATGCTACACAATCCCAGAGATTATTTTGGTGAACTGCACTATATACAAATGGCTATTAATGGGTGGGTTGCTTAAAATAGTATACCCAATACATCTGAAATAGCATAACTTTGTATAAGGCTACTCGCAACTCGCAAAAATAATTGAATTTATGGTTAGTGTTACTATTGTAGTAGACATAACGCTCTTTTTTATTTCATTTCTCAAACTCTCCTTCAGAAAAGGCAAATAGATATTTAAAAAGAAAAAAGGTTTGTGGTTTAGGTATAGTAAATTTAATTTGATTGAGGTTTAATTGAACAGTTTGAAAGCAAAATAAGATAACTCCACTTTTGCAGTTTTGAGGGAAAAAAAATTCCAAGTGAATGAAAAAGTATTGCAAATGAATAAATATTTTTTGTGCATGTTTTCTTTGAGTTTTAAAATTCACAAATGGCAAAAAAATAAAATAAATAAAATTGTTTCAAATACATCAGTATGCACAGTTTTTTTTTTTAAAGTAATTTAGTCTTTATTTGTCACATATACATTACTGCACAGTGAAATTCTTTCTTTGCATATCCCAGCAGAACTGGGGTCAGAACGCAGGGACAGTCATGATACAGCACCCCTGGAGCAGATGGGTTGAGGGCCTTGGTCAAGGGCCCACAGTGGCAACCTGGAAACGCTGACCTTCTGATCAGTAACCATATGAACCCTCTGAACCAGCATTAGCCCTCTGAGCCACCACTGTTTAACCAACAGCTTCTTAAACAGAGCACATGCATATCATGTCTCATGTACACAGACCGCTCATGCATATTTTAATTCTTGTATTGTTATTTCTCTGCGTCTCCCCAGTGATTACACTACATTATCCCATGGAGTTTTGTTAAGTATATAAAATGTTTTTTCTTAAATTGCACAATGTCCTATTTAACATAATTGTGTACTTTAGATGTTAAGTAACACATACTGTAATTCATTACTGCTGGAGTGACTGCAAAGGTGTTGAGAAAGCAAAAAAAAAATTCTTGGCTTCAAAATTCTACAAAAACCATTTGAACACATTTAAATGGCTTGTGTTGCATAAGAAATCTTAAATGCGATTGGCTTGTCATGATGTCATGTTGGCTTTTGCTTGAAAAAATCTGGCAACTACACTATGTGTCAAGTTTGCTCAAAACATGAAAGTTTAAAGCTTCTAATATTTAGGTTATAGAGCAGTTTTCAAGTTAAGCTTTTGCTCTAGGCAATCTACTGTACATGTCAAACTATAAGCATTTGCCAAAATAAGTAAAAGTCCGAAAAGGGTCAAGCATTTGTTGTGTTTTGCTGTCAGGATGTTCATGTGTGTAGTACTATTATCAGTGGACACTGCCACAAAGAAGGTTTAGAGGAATTTATAAATTTGTGATGTATTTTTGATGAATTTTCTTTAAGTGACATGTGGAAGAAAACTTGACAGAAATAATTGGTCGAATGTTGTAAACTGGTTGTAGTAGTCTATTATTAGTCTACTTATAAGCTACTACAAATTGTATTCCAACAATGTTGCATACAAATGCTGAAAATTTATACTTTTTATTTCAACACCTGTGTATTGTGCAAGAATATTAATATAAACAAGCTTTTTTTCTCCTTATTCTTTAACAGTATAATGTGATATTCATCCAAAAATTACTTTAAAATGTAAGTGTTTCATCAGTGGCTTCTTTGCACTAAACTTTAAAAAAAATATTATTTTACAAAAATTTTATTTAAAAAGTATTTTACAAATTATTTTATTAAATAAACCAAAAATATCAAGTTTTAACAAGATTCATTTGACAGTGTATTAATTTAAATGAATAGTAATGAGAATATATATATATTTTTAATCCACAACATTAAACGCATTTGGCTTCCAATAAGAAGAATCAGGTCTAATGTATGATAGCATGATGAGACTAAAGTAGCCTAAGTTTTACAAAAATAAATTAATGATCTTATTTTGAGTCAAAACATATTGATGTAACTGAACATCAGAAAATTATTCAGTTTGTGCAGCACATTAGCATGTTTCACACACAGAACTGAGACTCTAAATAAATAAATAAATAAATAAATATGGGATTTGAGTTACGGGGGCCCTGTGCCCCAGTAGAGCTTTATGTCTAGCAACAGCCTTGCTTAGAACTATGTAGTTGCTTAATGAGATGAGTGCAGACTTACCATAATGCTAAAGCTGATTAGTTCATGTTCTTAGGCAGAAAAGAACTTAGTGAACATGAACAACAAAATGCAAAAAAATAATTAGACCACATTTCAACTTCAGGCTATGAAATGAAACTAAAATTAAAACTAAAATTCTGACTGACAATAATTAAACATTTAGCATTATATATTTTCATATTAGCGAGAGAGAGGGAGAGGGAGCAGTGAGCCCCTGAATTGTGGAAGCTGACATGGATGGAGGCCAGGATAGAGAGACTACCCCCTCATGCCTAGACCAATCGCATATAAAAAGGAGAGCGTTTTGATGGGCAGGGTCATGTGTCATTCTACACAGTTCAGACAGAAAGGGCCATCGAAAGGCTTGTTGTGTAACTGAATGAGCGCATTGTGTAAACACGCATTAGTGAGGCCATGTCTGGTATGTTCATTAAGAAATTCTTTGGTGGATTGGGGCTTTTGCATAACGACAATCCTGCCCTTTTCCCACTAAGATTTTTCTTAGTAAGAACCCCAAACATTTTCTGCTCATCACACTCACAGGTTAGGTTTGTGGCTTCTGGGTTTTATTTAATTTTCAAAAGTTTAAGCAAATATTATATTTAAAACATAAAAACTTCAATATGGATCCCTCTTCTCATCTGCCGGAGGGATTCTCTGAGCTTGATGTTTTTGCACTGGGATCATGCCTGCTTGTGGAGGGTAAGAAACAATGTTGAGGAGTTGATGTTTCCCCCCTTTTTTTCTTGTCTTTCTTTTTGAAAAGATGGTTTGTAACTATGCCATTTAATGTACCACCTTTATGTTGTGTAAATGTTTAGCTACATTTGCCCTTTAATGTGTTCCTGAAGGTCTCCTTGGGTTTTTCTTGAACGCTGTCACCGTTATTGCTTTCCTTACAATCAGAGATGTGAGGACTCCGAGTAACTTCCTGGTTTTCAGTTTGGCTTTAGCAGATATGGGCATTTCT
The DNA here is from genome assembly GCA_011419295.1 of Clarias macrocephalus. Lineage (NCBI taxonomy): Eukaryota > Metazoa > Chordata > Actinopteri > Siluriformes > Clariidae > Clarias > Clarias macrocephalus. Next base: position 37,803 of record JAAGKR010006131.1, read on the forward strand.
ACAAACGCAACCATTGCTGCTTTCTCAAGCTTTCTAAGGTGAGTTTTTGATTTCACTTATTAAAAAGACAAAGCTGTTGACTTGCATGCATTTTATGTGATGAGTGAATCAGCATGACAAGTTAGAAACTAAAAGAAATTGACATAGGCAAAGATGTATATAATAGCATATGTCTAATCATTTGGTGATACATAAACTTACAGATACTGGCCCTATGGATCTGAAGGATGCCAGACCCATGGCTTTCAAGGATTCCTAACTGCCCTCTCTAGCATCCATTTCATTGCAGCCATTGCTTGGGACAGATACCACCAATACTGTACCAGTAAGGAAATTGACAACAGTTTTTATGTGTTTATGTACACTAGACTCTCTCTATTTCAGAAGCAATATTAATTAAGCTTCTCATACTTCATTTGGTTGTATCTAATTTAATAACATAATTTAGTGATTTAAATATTTGGCTTATAATTAAAATGTGTACAATCATTTTGGGAGTGTATTGACACTAATGAGATACTACCCATTTTGAGTTATTAAGATTTGGATTTAACCAATTCAGTCAAACTAGATTACAGCTATAAGAACTCAGTAACAAATATAAGAATGATTTTGGCAATAGTTGGTTGTGATATCCACCACAGTGGCTACAAAACAAAACAAAAAAAACAACAAAGACCAAATGACACTAACTTCTGCTTCATGGATCACTTTGTAGCACCACTTTAAGAACCACTATGTTATGGACTTACAATTACGATTACATTTGCGGGGATTTTGTTCAGTGTGGTCAATACTGACAAAAGTCCATCTGCCACATGTCCTATTCAGCGGACTCGCTATAGAGGCTTAATCCATTCATTCATCACAAAAGCTTCTGAGCTTCAGAGTCCTAATTAGGACTACAAATTAGGAATATTCAAAAGGGTCCACAGAAAACAAAAACAGGGTTTACCATTAAGAAGTTCTGACTATATACTCCGATGAAACACTTTATTAGGAATACTTGATAATACTGGGAAATGTCCCCATTTGCTCTCAAAACAGCCTTCATGACATTGAGTCCTTGATTTTGTTAGATGTTGTTAATCACATTCCTAATCCATGCCAACACAATTGCATGTTAAACAAAATGTTACACAATTCCTGCAGAATTTCAAATTCAAATTCAAATTCAAATTTTATTTGTCACATACACAATCATACACAATACGATATGCAGTGAAATGCTTAGGCAACTGCCATGACCTTAGAACAAGAAAGAAACAAAAAAACAAAAGAGTTATTTATCTAAGAAGGAATAAGAAAAAATATCTATATAGAAAATAAATATTAAAACAAAAGTAAATTTGAGAAATATATATACGCAATTCCCATGCGTACCATAAGCACTCTCACAACCTCCTGTTTCATTGACCCCCTCTGAAGTCCTGCGTTAGGGCTCTTATAAATAATATTACACCTCATGGTGTGGCTCTCCATACCGCACCATATAACAGAATGATCACAACACCAGAAGAGCCCATGGGTTTGGAGAGGGTGCACAAATGAGCGAGAGTGCTTGATAAGCATGAGGAAACCCTAACCGTTTTCATTTGGGAGATGCGTGGGATTAATAGGGTAAGCACCTTGAGCAGATTTTTGGGCAGCTCAAGATGTGTGCCACTTTCGGGTTATCATCTGGCCGCAAGCCGATTTCGGAGTCGACTCGCGTCCCCCAGTTCGGTGGCTCAATTACCTCCTCTGGTGGCCGAAACTCAACTATCCACTCCACAGCCGTATGCGGGCGAGCCGGAGAGGTGCAATGCCTTTATCCTGCAGTGCTCACCAATATTCGAGTTGCAACCTTCCCAATTTCCATCTGAACAGGCAAAGATTGCATTTATGGTGTCTCTGCAGTGTGGCAGCACCTCCTCTCTGAGCATGCCACCCTAAGTGCCTTCATTGAGCCATTTGGGCCCACGTTCAATCATCTGTATGCAGCTAGCAGTGTAGGTTCGCCACTCAGTTCTATTCTTCAAGAATTCTTCAAGATCTAGAGGAGTTATATAGGCTAGCCATCAAGGTGGATAACCGTCTTCGTGAGCATCAGGTCAGATGCTCTGGCAGCTCCAGACAGGGAACATTGCCTCCACCCCACAAAAGCCGCTCCAAGCGCCTAGCCGGTTGCTCACACAGCTATAGTCATGAAGCCTCACCTCTGCTCATAGAAACAGAGCCTGAGGCTTCATATCCGGTCCCTGATTCAGAGCCTGTGTTAGAACTGGAGCTGGAAGACATGGGAAAGCCCATGCAGATAGGCGTCAACACACATAACCCTGTGCTATCTCAAACTGGGAGAACAGGTCTTCCCGTGCGTATCATAAGCACTCTCATTTAGATTTATTCTGTTGGAACCATATTCTGACACTAGCATCTGTGGGCCGCAGCAGAACAGTCCTCAGTTTTATATATAATTTACTATAACTCTTTAACAGTCCAGTTTTGGTGAGTCTGTGCCCAATGCAGCCTCAGTATGAGCTTGATGTGGTCGTCTTCCGCTGTCGTCTTAAGGTTTAACATGTTTTGCATTCTTTTCAGTGAATGCATCAGTGCGACAGTGCTAACCACTACACCATCGAAGTCTGTGGGTCGATTTCTGTTGGTGTTGGTGGTGATGATGTTTGTTTGTTTGTTTGGTTCTTGTTTCTAAAGAAACAAAGTTGCAGTGGAGCAGTGCCATCACCATCGCTATTTTCATCTGGCTATTTACTGCATTCTGGGCAGCTATGCCTCTGATTGGTTGGGGAGAGTATGACTATGAGCCGTTACGCACCTGCTGTACTCTGGACTTAAGCAAAGGAGATAGGTAATCAAAATCCTTTTTAAGTAAGTTCCTGGTGTTGTTCAATTGTCCAAAGCTTTAGCCTCTGCGCCACAATGATTCATACATTGCTATGCAAAGATTGTTTATTCAAACATTGCTATGTCAGTGCTGTACTGTTTATATTCAAAACCAAATTGTCATGTGCCAACAGTTTGAACCATTGTATATGTATGCACATGAGAAAGAACAATTACAATAACCTGACCACATGCATTTGACTTAGGAACTATGTCACCTATCTGATCCCAATGGCTATTTGTAACATGGGAATTCAGGTGCTTATTGTGTTCTTCTCATACCAATCCATTGGCAAGAAATTCAAAAAGACTGGCCAACAAAAGGTAAGAAAATAATGCATATATATTATTAAATATATTTGTTGTATTTTCATTACTATATATAATTTATAGCACAATGGCTCAGCTACATTTAATGCACCCTGAACTGCCTCCGCTACAACCTCTACTGTAATGTAAATAACAACTGAGTCTGTCATTTTTGCTTAAGGTGTAATACGTGAACTTAATTTTATAATTTTATATATAATTTACTATAACTCTTTAACAGTCCTGTATATTGGGTGAAATATTTGTGTACAATTGCAATCAGAAGTTCACTTCATGAACTTGACTGTTGTTGCAATATTTGGTTTGCATTGCTCTCTTTGAACTTTTTTCCTGGGACAAGAAAGGGTATACTAGGAAGGTATTAATTAATATTAATTAATTAATATTAATATTATTATTAATTAATACTAGCATAGGATCAACATTAAACATAAAAATTTAATTAATTAATTAATTCAGTGGGCCCAAAATGTCTTTTAATTTGTCAAACCCAAGCTCTAAGCATCCTGTTAATAATCATGATAGATTACAACTGGTAGTTTCTCTGTGCCAACATATAAAGGGTTTGTACAGTATCATTCTTTAGGGCATTGCACAAAGTGAATGGAATAATGAAGATGGGGGACTATAAATACAACCAGAATCCCTCAGTGTCACCTCAAATAATCAGCTAGACAGTTGAAACTGCAGTGACCTCAAGCACATATCAAAGCTGGTTGTGGAACAAATAAAGACTTAGTAACACCATATCAAATAAAGAAAAAATATGGACAGTGCTTAAAGTGCCAACAAATCAACAAATAACTAATCACACTACAAGTGACGCCAATAAGAATGGTCAAATATATGACCACAGTTCTGACAGAAGTTTGTTGCTGCCATGTATAATAGTTCACCCTGTACAAGAAACAGGTGATTTCACTAATTAGTTCTAGCCTAACTGGCTGCAGAGTTGTGCTAATTAACTGAACAAGTGATAAACTAACTACATAACAATGGTATTCAGCTTATAGTCTGGGTCATCACCAGTATAAAACCCAAGAGAAAACTGCTGGACAATGATGTGGAAGGCAGCAGCAGTCAAGAAACCTGTACATGATTTTCAGGAAGCAATCAAGCAGGCATGGATTAAGCGAGTGACACCAAAGTACTTCAGATGTCTTTTTGACTTCATGCCCAGTCAGATCCAGTAGGTTTTGAAGAATAAAGGACTTCATATTAAATGTTGATTGTTGGATAGCATTTTCATTGCATAAAATAAGAAAATATTCTTATTGTCTTGTCAAAAAAATAAATAAATTGGACTGTTAATTAAATGAAAATTAAACAAAATTAACAAAATTAAAACATTGAATTTCATTTCAATACTTTTTGCCACCACTGTATGTCAATTAAATTATTCTGAAATAATGTGCAGTTTAATACTATGGAAGTAATTATTTATGCTGCATGCCAATACTTTTTGGACAACATGAGAGAAGATTTAATTACAGTCATCAATTAATTAACTGATTATTTTCTATAATCTCATTTAAACATATAAATTTAAATTATTATTCCTGTATCTAACAGTATAACAGAGACTGAATATATATCTTTCATATTTTCATTTTATGGATTATGGTTGGAATTGGTTTTCAAGACAACTAGAAATAATAAAGGTAATGTTTGTGCATAGGTTGTGCATTTATTTCTGAATCAAAATGTAACATATATCTATATTATAACTGGTTCAGATAAGGCCAGAATAAAAAGCTTAATGACAAGTGATTTTAATTATTTCAAATACACAAAAAAAAGGTCAATGCACAATTCTATTATATAATGTGTGAATATGTTCAATATAGTTATGAAATAAGTTCTAGAAAATAGTAAAAAGAAATAAAAAGTCTTCAGTGATCATGTGTGTGAAAAGCTTTGACTAGTAACATGACTAGCACATTCAGATGACTAAATTTACTTTCCTGCTCCACCCCAACAGTTCAACTGTGGCACTCCTGTAAAGACCCTGCTGTTCTGCTGGTGCCCTTATGGTATCCTTGCTTTTTATGCTGCTGTGCAAGATGTGAATGCTTTGTCACCTAAACTGAGAATGGTAGGACTATATAATGTCTCTATTTCTTTCATACAGTCTTGACTTTATAAAAATTTAAGTCATAAAACCCAAGCTATTTTATCAACGATACAAACACACACTGCACATACTGTAGATTTATTAACTTAACTGTATTATTATAATTAATGTATTATGAAGGTATAACACACTGTAAGTACAAATATGTGTTTTTGCAGATTGCTCCTATCGTGGCTAAGACATCTCCAACTTTCAATGTCTTTGTTTATGCACTCGGAAATGAAAATTACAGACGAGGGATTTGGCAGTTGCTCACAGGACAAACGATTGAACCTCCTGCTACTGAAACTAAGTTTAAATAAACCAAGCATATCATAATCATCCATCATCATTCATTCATTCAACATAATCAACTTCTTTATCCTGACCAGGGGCACAGAGAACTGAGCATTGAGCAGTTTTATTTCCTGCAGGAAATAATATCATTAAACTGCAGGCTGTAAACCTTCTTTGCCATGACATGATGTCCATGTTAAATTTAAAAATGGAAAATAGAATTATATACAGTAAGTGTATACATTCCCATTTGTCATGATTAAGTATTAGACAGGAGATGATTATGATGATTAGGATATCTCACTCCCTCTTACCTGGGTTCACACAACTCCATATTTTTAACTATTAACATATACTGTATGACAGTGATACACTTTATGGCCAAAGGTATCTGGATACCTGAATATCACACTAATATGTGGATCTTTTCTAAACTATGGCACAAATTAAAAGCACATTTGTCTAGAATGTTCAACATGAAAAGACCCAAACCTGAAAAGATCTATAACCTTGGCTTACTAAGGTTGGTACTGTATGGAAGACCATGAGTGGTGTGAACAAAGCCTGGATGTCAAACCCACTGAACACCTTTGGAATGACCTCGAAAGCAGATTGCACACTATTCCTTCTTTCCCCACATTAGTACCTGAACTCATTATTGCTTTTATTGCTGATTGCCACAGGCACTGCCAAAATAATGCAAGTTATTGTTCCAGCTAAGAAGGGACTCCATATTAAACCACAGGGTTTTGGAATAAGATGTGCCACCCGGATACAGTACTGTACATGTGTATAATGGTGAGAAATCCACACACTTTTGGCCAAATAGTGTAAGATAGTGTGAGATGCTTGCTGCATTTTAGTTACTAAACATAACCAAAACAACGTAAAGATCACAACTTTATACCTAAGGCAGATTTAGAAATTAAATGTACAAAAAAAAAAATTAGATATTGAAGTAAACTAGTCAGAGATACTCATAGATACTGTTGCTCTTGCTCTTATGAGATAACAAATTATAATAGCACAACAGCTCGATAAAGTTGTAAGTGATGTTTTTTTAATGTTTTCTTGATTTATTCCTGTGGTAATCTGTGACAGTTAACATTGTATTTTCATGATTTTCTGTGAAGCTTTAACAATGTGTATATGGACTGGTACTATGCTCTTTTATTATCTGTATTATGGTCATTTGTTTTTTAGCTACTACCATGCACGGCGATGTGATTTAGGGAATGATTAAATCATATTAATGCTAGAGATTTAGATATTTAGAAAGAGAGAGAGAGAGAGAGAGAGAGAGAGACCGAAAGTAAGAGTTTAAACTTTTGTTAATGATGTTTTGCTGCTTGCCTTGGAAGTTCCAATGGATTACATACAGTATGTTGTTAAGACTTATCACTGTCTTCTGTATTAATCCTTGAGAAGTATGTTAGCAATGCCATATCTGTATCTTCTGTATCATTAATATTATGTTTCTGCAGAATATATTAAATGTTTCAACCTTTCTCTAAATCAGATCACCCCTACCGCCACTTTCCTCATTATTATTTAAGTGCTACAACTATTGAATAAAGGAATAGGGTTTTTTGTCAAGTCAGTCTTGATTGATCAAAATTGAGGTAAATACCAATATGGTAATATAAGTCTTGGCTGTTATAAAAATTTTCTCCGCAACACCCTGACTGTGAATTTGGCTCAGCTGAACTTTGGAATATTGTTTTGCATGGAAGGTTGTGGAGTTTGGCCCTGATTACTTACATTGTGCTCATGTTCCGGGTGTCAAACTTCCATGTGCAAAGCAGGAAGACTTATGACAACTGAGACTTATGGTAATGTATGTGTATGCACCTGTATTTTGATTTAAGACAGACTTGAAATATATATTTAAATACAATTGTAGAGCATTTAGTGTTTGATACTAAGAACTTGGTTAACACCGGAACAAGGGGTAGTTGTTTATAATTGTCTAAGGTAGTTTCTGAAATAAGTTTTATAAATACTGATAGTGCACTGTATTGCAAAATGCTTTAAAAAAGTATAAAACTTACTTTTTT
>JAAGKR010006132.1:0-17500 GCA_011419295.1 Clarias macrocephalus
CAGTGCAATAGATTCAAAGGAACGAACAACTCAGACTAGAAGATATGATGGTGACCTGCTCATTCTGTTTATCCTAATATGTCCTTAGCTGCACTGGAACTGTAGCCAAAATTTGTGTATGTAGACGTGTTTTGTGTCTGTTTACTGAAAATTTAACATTTTATTTTATTTTTGATTTAAAAAAAAAACAGAAATGAACTAAATGACTCAAAAAAAGATTAGTTCATTTTGAACCGAGTCACTAAAATGATCCAAACTTCCCATCACTAGAGTATGGCCCAATATGAAAATGCCTTAAGATTCTAAAGTCTTTAAAGGAGACATCCTGAGGGCTAGACTGTATTGTATGCCTACCGGGTAGACAGACTACAGGATTAAAGTACTGCTGCACCACTTTCTTTAGGCAGAGATCAGATATCTTATCTTAAGAATTGCTCTGAATAGTGAAGTAAGCATGTATCAGTGCAAGGTAAAAAAAAAAAATATATATATATATATATATATATATATATATATATATATATATATATATATATATGGAGAGGAATGGAGATATGCAAGCTAGTCAGGGTGATTCATTCACCTTTTCATTTTAGGACCAACTGAAATGTGAAACTGGATCGTAATTAACCAATGGAGCCACCTCTGTATGGTCACCTCCCACCCAGGTGAGTCCCAGGATTCGTTCAGTGTCCGCGGTGTGTATGCACAGTAGACAGGGTCAACATTAGCATAATCCCTTTGCGTACTGCCTTGTGATTGGTGGAGGTTGAATTTTGTCTCGGTTTACCCCGCAGAGCTCGAAGGCGACATCTGGCAGTGCCTTGGCGAGCGCGCAGGAAGGCAGGCAGCCTGATGAAGGAGAGACACACACACTTCGTGACAACAACAGGATGTAAGGACACATCTTCACCGCTTTTCAAAGGTAACGGTGTGTTTTTTGTTGTTGTTTTTTTCCCTCATAACGAAAGTGTAACATGAACGGAACGTGTGCTTGTTGATTGTGTGGTTTAATTCCTGGGGTTTACATTAACCAGACGCGTTTTTATAACACGTTAAAACGGCTTAAGTGTCTCAATTCCTAACATGTTTTAGTTATTTTCTTTCTTTTTTTGCCTTTGGTTATACTCGGAAATATCCTCTAACAGAGTCTGTCTCAGTGTTTACACGAAAAGCCGAAAAGTTTTCCCCAGTCCTGTTCCTAGTAGCTCCGTTTCCAAGGGTTGACTTGGGTTGTATCCAAAACGCCCCTCCTTGTCCTACCTAGGTGCACTACGTTAGGAATAAAGTAATACACACGACTATACACTACGTAGTGGAGATAAGTTGATTTGTATTTCAGCCCTAGTTGTCGTGAGTCGTCGTTAGCCTTTCTTGGCTTTTGTAAGTGGATGTTAAACCTGTTTCAGGCTTTCTTAAAACTCTGGTTTCTTAGTAATAATTTACTTCTTTTTTTTTATACTTTTTTTTTGCTCGTTTTCCCTCCTCAGTCCATCATGTGAAAGGTGTCAAAGCAAACACCCACGTAAATACTATTCCCCTTCAATTAGTCATTGCTCTAACTTAGTCATTTTCCCAAAATAGTCAGACTGTTGAATTTTTTTGCTGTTTAACTACTTTAAAATGTTTGACTTTCTTTCAAACACCACTGACAACAGTGCGTCACGAAGGTCTTCTTTTTCCCCTTTTTTCCCCTTCTTCGTTGTAAAGGTATACGTGATACCGAAATTTGTTTTAAATTTTTGAAATTTTGTTTAAAACTGAGCCCCCCATCCAACTAAGGAACCGTGGAGGCCAACGGTATTCCCATTTCTACGACCGTGGTGGCAGTTAACATTCACACACTACAGGCAATTTGGGAACGCCATTTCGCCCTGATCTGCATGCCTTTGGGCTGTGGGAGGAAACCGGAGTACCCGGATGAAACCCGTTAAGCATGAAGAGGACATGTAAAGTCCATGCACACAGACCCCGAGGTGGGAATGCGAGGTGACGGTGCTAACCACTATGACACCGTGCCGCCATAACCGAGATACAGAAGAGAAAAACGTTGTTGCTTACGGCCGGAAAGAATTATTCTGATCAGAGATGAGAAAGAGGATAAACAAGGCTACAATCAGATGAGCAAAGGAAAGGTCTATCCTGTCAGTTCTTTTGTTACCAGATTTCACATATGAGGAGGGGAAAAAAATCAGATTCGGGCCAATCCGTCTGGCAGTGCGAACATGGCCTTATTTCATAAATACGGCAAAATGTTAGAAGGGCAAGAAATTTTCCACTCTGATTTGGCCCACGTCTGATTTCTATCCATTTGTTTATTTATTTTTCTCATGTTGTTCAAGAGAACAAAACAAACATTAAAAAAAACAATAGATAGTTGATTAAACTTAAGGCATGTTTAATCTTTAGGGCACTAATTCAACATCACATTTCACATTAAAAAGTTCGAGTAGGATTTTAGCTGCGCTGGACACGAATGTTAACTAACAAAAAGAGGCAGCAAAGCATCCTTTACTTTTATTGGAATAGATAAAAAGGTAATGATTGAAAAATAATGTTTTGCCTGTAGTGTGAAGCTACTAAGACACACAAGACTGACACACAAATGGCTTTCGGGACTGTAAGGGTACAAAATAAATATGAGGTAATAGTTCAGTGGTTAAGGCTTTGGACTACAGTTCAGTACCCTTAACGCTCAGATGTATAATGAGATTAAAATGTAAATTTCTCCGGTTAAAGGTGTTAGCCAAATGCCTGAAATAAAAATATAATTGGTTCTAAACTGTTGCCAAAAATAAATGAATGCAAATTTCGTCATTCAAACAGAGCTGTGCGATTTAATAGTTTTTGCGATTTAATTTTAATCAATCTTTTATTGATCACTCAGGTGGATCAGTTTTCAACTTCGAATCGATTCACCCCCTTTGAACTATTTAGGTAAACTTTAAAATGTTTATTCCCTAAAATCGATGGTCCCATCTTTAGTGTTTTACAAGAGTATTATTACTACTTTTACTCTCTTTAAAAAATTTTTTTTTTAAGCTTACGAGTTGGTACAATACATCGGCCTAGGAAAAAAATTATCGCTTTACATACACAAGCTCCACGATTCCAGTGCATATTGGATAGTGTACGTAGTTTTTAGTACTTTAAAACCAGTTAGAAATATATACCTGCATGAGGCAAATCGAATTAAATCAAATCAACAGGCTGTACTATAATTCACAGCTCTACTTTCACTCCTGTCTTATTCGGGCTTTACTTCGCTATACCATCCGGAAACATTCTAGACGTATACAATCCCTTCCTGTCCTCCAGGATGTTCTCTCTGGGAGTGTTCTCTTTTCGGGTCACCCAGAGGTTTTCCTTTAGAGGTCAGAGAACTGTGAATGGTGCATATATAACTCTGTGGTTATATAACGAAGTTGTGTAGATTTAGATGCATCTTTCAGATCATTGTTTGTCTTGAAAATCCAACCACAGGTTGCCAGTTGCAGCTTCTTGACACAAAGAAATTTATATTTTTATTTCCTGGGATTTTTCAAAGTCCCTACATGGTTTCCAGGGTCTTTACTCAGGTTTCACTCTGGTAATTAGATCTTCTTTTCAGACCAGTGTGTTTGTTGCCAGTAAACTTTATTTTTGTTTCGTCTGATTCGCGAGCAAACCAGTTCCAGTAAAAGTTCCAGCGTCTAGTGAAATTAAGGCGCTTAGAATAACAGGGTTTCTTCTTCTCATCCTTTTAAGGGGGTTTGTTGGCATGGAGATGTTGTATAATGGTAGATTCACTGAATTGCTCCTAGCTTTCGCAAATTATGATCCTTGGAGAAACTTCGCCTCTTTAATCATCCTCTTCACGTTACGTAGGCGCAAAATACACCTTCGTCCTCTCCCGGGTAGATTAATTACAGTTTGTTTTAAGCGTCCTAATTATTGCCCTATCTGTGGATTCGGGTGTTTTTAGGCATGTAGCTGTTTTTCACAGCCAGATTCATTTCGGTTATATTTCTCTAATTAACTGCACAGACATTTCCCCCATCTTTACAAAGGGAGCCAATATTTCAGCTGAAGACTGTATTTGACTAGGTAGCTCATGGCAATATGTTTGGGAGGAGGCCATGGTTATCATAAATCTTCTGTGTTTGTAGATCCTGGTCTTTAGGCGTTCCTTAGTCAGTAAAACAAATGTTATTAAGTCATGTTTTACTCCTCATTAATGAAACCATTAATGGGTTCAGGGAGTTTCTTAGGACCTGTGCTTACTTGTGTTGTGTTTCCAAACTGGCTTCATTACATACACATAAATCGTAATTAATATAATGCAAAAGTGAATTCATTTGTAGAAGACATTTAAGCGCAGCTTAAGCAACATCATGAGTGTATTTGTTCACATATTTGCTTCTTGCGTGTGTTACTGGAGGATACCAGTAGGGGGCAGACCAGAGCATTCAGTAAGACATGAAACAAACAAACATGGTGACATTCAAACTGCTCAGTTTTTGCCAAGATCATGGTAGAAAAAGTGTGAGAGACGTACGTGATGCACTAAATCAAACAAATTGATGCCTCATCTCGAACGTTTCCGCCATTTTTGATGTGCACAAACTAACGCACCAAACTAACGCAACATACACAAGGCATGTGAACGCATAGTGAAAAGCAAGTATATTTACAGTATAGCTACAGTATGTCCTAAGCTATTAAAGTTCATTTCTTTTAATTTTATTCCTCGACCACTAGGAGTGTCATGCTTTGAAGTCGTCCATGCTTTTGTCTGTCTGTCTATCTGTCTGGATTTATATGGCCTTATCACTGAATCGAGCAGATGAGCTGAATATTTTTTTTCAATCCAAACGAGGTCAAGGTCGTAGCAAGGTCAGATTTCTGAAAGAGATTTTTTTTTCAATAGCTTCCTTTGTGTTTGTCATACAGAGAGGTTATTTATACGATCACGCTCAGGGTCCCGTGTTCCAGTTAGCTACAATTTATTATTATTATTATTATTATTATTATTGATGTTTTTTTGCCGCCTGTCTCATAGTCTGTCCAAAGGAAATTCTCGTTAGTACAGTGTCCTGAAGATGTTCATTGTAGGATTTGTCTGGATTTGTTCCTTCTTTCATGCGATGAACTGATAACACTCTGGCATCGATTCAAATATGGTGTTTTTACAGGTATTATGCAAATTGATAGCAAGAAGGACTGGGAATGTTTGCAGATTTCCATAAGCAAGTCCACTGGATTAGCAGATTATCGCAGTTTGACGTCAGTATTACGATACATGCGCTGCCGCGCAAAAGGCATCGTGATCTCTAACCGAATCGATTTTATTTATTTGTCCCCATCTCTAACATTTCATGTTGCATGCTTTGAAAATGTGTGCAACATAATTCATTTTTATTAATGAATTAATTATCGATTGATTGATTTTAGCTCTTCCATAAAAATGAGCTTCAGTCAACATTGACACACCCCATTTGTGCTCCCATCTATCTTTTTCAACAGTTTTTCCACTGCAGTCGTAATGGCTTTTGCATTTTGAAGGGTAACACCTGCTGACATCGAGCGCAGTAGCTTGGTTTTACAGCCAAGATTTCATGTTTGTTTGTTTTTTTTCTTTCCCCTGAAATGTCTTTTTGTTTGGAGGAATCTGGCTTCATACTTTTGTTAGAAAGCTGCTTCAAATATGTCGTAGACGTGGAGAAAAAAACTCGGCCTTATTGCTGTCCATGCACATAAATCCGATCGTTAAATACTCCTTGCTTGTAAGTTCCTGCTCTTGTGAAGTGTCTGTCCAGTTGAAGTGCTTTTCAAGAAGCTCTTAAGATGTAGACGCTTCTAGCCACAGAGTATAACTGTACTATATAGTACAGTACAGTGCTTAGCTACAGCTAGTTTAGTGCCAAGAATTATTATAGTTTTGATTGTTTCTCTGTATAATCCCCATCACCATCAAGGTAGAAAGTTTTCCTAGTAAACCAGTGCCACGATAAGACGCGTCTGAAACACTGGCCTACCAGGAACTCCTTTATTAGCCCAGACATGTGGGAATGGCTTGGATTGAGGTCAGGACTGTACTAGAGCTGTGGTAATAACTCCCAGCCGAGTTCACTCAGACAGATGCGCGTCTCCCGCAAGTCGGCGACAAGTTATCCATTTTCAAATTTAATGTAAGATGTTGTTTGCATTTCCATCCATGTCACAAACGTCCTACAATGCCACCACTAATCCATGTTACGGCGTGTTATCTTTGGTCGCCCTTCTGTTTATTTATTTATTTATTTATTTATTTATTAAAACTTTGCTCAAGCATCTGAACATGTGAGAGTGAGCATCAGGCCTGGCAGAAGGCCATGATGAATTGGTCCCTATGCTCGTGTGTGCTGTTGTATATTTTCGCAAATGCGGGATATTGTATATCGTGGTTTACCTTTTTCTGTCAGGATGTAGAGTTTGCAGTCGGTTATGCAGTGTGCTGGGATATTCAACAAGAAGATTATCACATGAAGAAAAGCTGAAGAGTAGCTTTTATATACCATTAGGACGGATGAATAGGTTTATGAATAAGATGTTGGTTTGTAGGTAATGTTTCTTTTTTTTTTTTTTTTCTTTTGGTAGTGGCTTTCTACAAGCTGATCTTGCACACATTGAAATAGTGTGGACTTTGCTAGGTTAATTTATATGTGCCCTCTCTCTCTCTCTCTCTCTCTCTCTCTCTGTAAACATTATTTAAAGGGCTGTGTGCATTTAGCTGTGTTTTAACTAAGCTGCGAGTCTAATGAGCAACCAGTCCTTCCCACAGGTACAAAATGAACATGGGAAAAGAGGCTGGGTGTCATGGCAGTGTTTTTTTTTTTTTTTTTTCTCTTTTTAAAAAAAAAAAACAATTTTGAAGTAGTAGTACAGGCTTAAGGTCCAGGACTGAAAGCTTTGCGTTCTTAGAAAACTGCTACCTAATAATGATGTGACGATGAAAGAAGTAAGTGCCCAGCCTATGACGCTTTAATAATTACTCACAAATCAGGTGGGTGTAGTTTCATGTAAGTTAGGTTAATTCCAAACCCAAAGTTTTGTAAAAGTCTTTGAAGCAATGCTTTTCTTTGTACTTTCCTGCATATGTCAGTTCATCTGTGACATGGACGTCCTCAAACGTCCATAAAAGGTCAAGTTCACGGACAGCCAAGAGCATTACATGAACCATCAGAGTATAAAAGCTGAAAGGCAGAAGTCATCGATTTTGCACTCCCTTCCATGTCAATAAAAGTGTTTAATAATGTAGATAAATATTGATACTAAGACTAGCTTATATAAGTGGACCTTTCATCAGTTGAGGTGTTTGTTTGTGGCTTACAGCTGCACAGACAGATGAATAATTGGCTGTGCATAAGGGCATCTGCTAAACACGGTGATACACACTCAGAATACAAAGGGATGAGAGCCACTGGAGCGAGAAACACGGGAACATGAAAAGGTCAATGGTAAAGCATTTGTTGGATCATATGTTGCGGAAATGCTGAAACTCCACTGTTGAGCCCTGACGTGATAAAACTCTTCAGGTCGTTTTGTTCCCTTATAATCATACAAGTCAATCCAGGACTTGTGATGAAATGTCCGCTGAATGAAGGCGTGTTGAGACACTTTACTGCAGTAAGACCTTTTTAAAGAAGGTCGTATGTACCTGAATGACGATCCGTATCAAGGCCATTCGGCGAGTGGAACTTCTGATCCTTGAAAGACGTTGGATAACTTGCGGAAGAGACGTGTCTGTCCGTGGGAACTGTACACACAATCATTCACCAACACCACTTGCACATTACAGGAACTCGGCTGGGAGTTATTTCCACATCGAAAGTTCAGTCCTGACCTCGCTACAAGCCATTTCCACATGTTTGGGGCATTAAAGGAGTTCCTGGGAGGCCAGAGTTTCAAACATAAAGCAGGCAGCCCGATCAGAAAATTTTCTACCTTGATGTGTGTTAGTGTAGCGGGGAATTAATTATATATAGATGAATAAAGGGATTTTTAATAACTTTGTTCTGTTATCCTGCACAATCAGAAGTCCTGCGTTGACCTGAACGCTCCTTGTAATGAAAGTAAAAATAATTGACTAGCTAGCACCGAAACCGAACCTTGTCCTCAAAGTCGTACAGCTCGGCCCTTACATGAGTGTATAACGACTTCTGTGGTTTAATTTGTGGCTATAGACAGACATGTTACAGATTTGTCATATATGTCCTTTTAATTATCCCCCTTTTTTTTTGTAGCATGTGACTCGCAGCATGTTCGACTCCCTTGAGTCCTGCTTCAGGGGAATCCTGTGATGTCACATTCTCACTTACCAAATTCCACACAGGGGCCCCAGGCTGCTCTCACTTTCCACTGGAGTGGAAAATAACCGAGTTATTTCAGAGCCTGAACATTGTACACGCACGCACGCACGCACGCACGCACGCACGCACACAGCACACACACACACACACACACACACACACACACACACACACAAACACACACAGAAATAGACACTACTCTGTCTATAGTTCAGCCCTGTCAGAGTATGTGTATCTGGTTATTGGAGGTGCTGTTTAGCTTAAAGCCTGAATTTATGTATGCTCACACTTAGGTTCTATAGCTGGCGTGAGTCTGTCTGTAACATGGTGACTAAGACGATTAAGCTTTACGCTACAGGATCGCTCGGAATTAGAAAAACCTCCAGTAATCATTCTACTCGCTGTAATTAAAGCAATTACTCCAAATTTTGTGCCGCAGGAATTTCCACTAGCTTAATTACGATACTGCTGTTTGTCTTCAAGAGGTTTGTTAGTGTTTGATGTTGATGATGATTAAGGCGACGACGACAACGATGATGATAATGAAGCGGTAAAATTACTGTGAGATTAACAGACTTGTGAAAGTTAGTAGTAATAAGGTGCCGTGTCTGGAATCCTTTACACTCTGTGTGACCTGAACTCTTCTGCTCTTCTGAGGAATTTCATTAGTACTGTTTTAGTGAAGTGATGGGAAATTCCTGATAACTTAGACCCTGTGTGAGATTCAGTAACATGGTGAAACTAACTTGCACAGCTGTGTGTGTGTATATATATATGTGTGTGTGTGTGTGTGTATACAGTACAGACCAAAAGTTTGGACACACCTTCTCATTCAAAGAGGTTGAATTTTTATTATGGCAAGAAAAAAGCAGCTAAGTGAAGAAAACCGAGTGTCCATCATTACTTTAAGAAATGAAGGTCAGTCAGTCGGAAAAATTGGGAAAACTTTGAAAGTGTCCCCAAGTGCAGTCACAAAAACCATCAAGCGCTACAAAGAAACTGGCCCACATGCGGACCGGCCCAGGAAAGGAAGACCAAGTGTCACCTCTGCTGCGGAGGATAAGTTCATCCGAGTCACCAGCCTCAGAAATCGCAGGTTAACAGCAGCTCAGATCAGAGAGCAGGTCAATGCCACGCAGAGTTCTAGCAGCAGACACGTCTCTAGAACAACTGTTAAGAGGAGACTGTGTGAATCAGGCCTTCATGGTAGAAGATCTGCTAGGAAACCACTGCTAAGGACAGGCAACAAGCAGAAGAGACGCGTTTGGGCTAAAGAACACAATAAACTCTTTGAATGGGAAGGTGTGTGTTTGAGCAGAACTGAAACTTTTCAGATGTCGGTTGCAGTTGCAGTGAATGTGAGTGTGTGTATGTGAGTGTGCGCGTGTGTGTATGCGTGTATGCATGTATGTATGCATGTGTGTGTATGCATGTATGTATGTGTGTGTACATGTATATATGTATGTGTATGTAAAGAACACGGTCCCAGTTGAAGCCCCAGTACCGCTTAGCAAACTCCAAACGTGGGCAGGTGCAGGCGGGTGGCTATTTTCTTGTACTCATTGCCTGACTTGTGAAGGTTGACACACATCTGCCTTACTTGAATGTTGTGTTCCTTTGTCTTTCCCACGTTGAAGAGTGGATAAGAGAAATGGCCTCTGTGTCACATCATATTTATACCCCGGGGAAGCAGGAAGTGATAAATTACTAATTAAATGTTCCTAGATACTTCTGATCAACTTTTATAAACTACTGTGGATATGACTGAAATACTTCAATTACATTTATTTTCTAGGAATTGTTAGGGGTGCCAATAATCGTGTTACAAGTTATTTTATGAAAAATAATTATTTGTTAGTCGGGGGTTTTTATTTCCCCTTAAAATTCACTTTATTTTTTTCTACAATTTCCAGTGTGACAATATGCTTCTGCAATAAAAACAGAATCCATTTTAAGGCTTTTAACACATCTTAACCAGGGGTGCCAATAATTACGGAGGGCACTGTATATATAAACCCATGGTGTTCTTCTTTGTGGTGGTGTGTCCATCTCTTGCAGCGCTTGACTGTGGCATGCCAGCGTCTCGTGGTTACTGTGTCATCATACCTGATTGTTGGTTACTGCACAGCTCAGATATCAGTCATTATTCCTGACACTCTCTTCTCTCCTTAAAACAGCTGTGACCTAAAAGAAACCTCCACTGGTTTCACTAGGTTTCTGTTTACTATTTCTATATTCACATAGAATGTGTGCGATTACCTCGCAAAAAAGGGAGTGTCATGACGGCTTGTCCCTATCGTAAGAACACAAGCAGGAGGCACAATTACTCCTCACTGTGGGAAGCTGTTGAATCCAGTTCATCTTTCCAAAACTGAAAGAAATACACTCCGGATGATTTCGGGTTACTCATGCTTCTGCAACGTTCACTCGCACTCGCATGTTCCTTAGCTATACTATAAATACTAAAGCAAGTTCTCTGCAGAAATGTCACTTGAACATAAACATATATATATTCTTACACAAGTCAGCTCTTGCCCTTAGACTTCCAGTGCAGCATTTTAAAAAAAATTATAATTTTTTTTCCCTCGCTTACCAGTACGTGCTTGTTCTCTGTAACCAGCGGTTATATCAGGTTTTTTCTGTATTGAAATGTAGCAGAGTGTCATTAGGGCATTAGGAGGCAACTATGATTACATGTGCTCGGTTATGGAACGCGAGTACATATTTCACATCTATCTGTACTTTACTGGAGTAGTTTTATTAGAGGACATTTTACTCTTACTCTGCTCAAAAGTACAGCAAATCTCAGTACTTTTACTTGGCTGCATGTCTGCATGGCCTGGCATTACCTAACCAGAGCGGTGTGTAGTATTTAAAGCAGGAATTTCACCATCTGCAGGATGGCGTGACATGTCTTTCCTTCGGGACGTGTCTAATGTAACAGGTGTTTGAAATCAGATCAGAAGCGGAGCTGGTCACGGACAGCGACGAAAATAGCACGTTCACAGCCGAGAGAGTGTTTATTTTTATATATGAAGGAGGCTATTGTGAGTTAATACAGCTCTGTATGATTGATACTTGAGTAAATTTGAAAGGTCAGTGCTTCTGTTCCTTTACTCAAGTAGTCAAGCAAATCGAGAACTTCTGCTTTGAACTCGAGTGATATTTGCACCAGGGAATCTCTACTTTTTAAGTACAGGATTCTTTGTAGTACTTTGTCTACCCCTGAGAAATAATATGATACATCATGTATGATATTAGTGTTATTGGTGCAGAAATGGAAAATGGTCCATTGGGTTACTGATCGAAAGGTTGAGGGTTCAAGCCCCAGCACCACCAGGTTTCTACTGTTGAGCCCTTGATCAAGACCCTTAACCTTGTCTGCTCCAGGGGTGCTGTCTCCTTGCTGACCCTGCTTTCTGACCCCAGTTTCCTAATTGGAATATGCAACAACAAAAAAAAATGGGCAGATTAGTTCATACTACACTGATCAGTCCATTGCAACATTAATATCGCCTAGGTTATGGGTCTCTTTGTGCCGCCAGGGTGGCATTGGCCCCCTTGGGCTTCGCTCTACAGGGCCTCTGGTTGTGTGTGTGATGTGGTATCCGGCTCCAGGACGTTGGGGGCGGGTCTGTGGATTGCGGGCTATAACCTTTTATGGATTAGACACTTAATCAGGTTATTGTTCAGTGCACATGGTGTCACATGTATGATATTGGTGCGGAAATGGAAAAAGGTCATGTGATGAGATGAGTTCAGATTGCCCCCCTTTGACCAATGGGCGTGTCTGGATAAGAAGGTAAACTCATGAAGTGATGGACCCATCAGTGTCCACTGCATAAGCCTCTGTAGGCAGTGTTATGATCTTGGGTTGCCTCAGATGATCAGGGTCAGGGGTAGCTCAGTGGTTAAGGCATTGGACAATGGTTCAGAAGGTCCCAGTTTCAAATCCCATGATCACCGAGTTGTCCCTGTTGGGCACACATACTGAAAAGAGCGTCTGCCAAATATCTAAATGTAAATGAGTTCTCAGCAATGTTATGTGTCAATAAAAATCTGAATCTGCTGATTGACCAGGGTATTACATGTTTTCTTCCATTATTGCACGGCCATATTCCAGGACTCAGATTGTGAAAGAGTGGTTCTGGGAACATGACGAACCATTTTCGCACATTTGCACACCACATTGTGTGCAAAGCTAAATGTGCCTGAATGAAATGTCAGTGTACATTGTTTGTTTGTTTGTTTATTTATTTATTTAGACCAGGCAGAGTTTTTTTTTTTTTTTTTTTTTTTTGCCCTCATCTGATTTCATAATTTTTCTCTCCATCTAGTTTTACACCCTTTTCAGGTTCCCAACCCCGTCAATCCATACAGAGCCTTGGCATGCAGGCAGATGTATTCAACAAAGTGTAAAATTTCAGTGCAAATTCATACACTGTAACCCAATACACTGCAAGTTATTACACCCAATATGATATTACACATGCTTATGATTACATGCATATTTTGTTGTTGCTAGAGCTGGAACGGTATTAAACAATTTGTGCTAGCGCACAGTTCTTTCACACAGTTGGTGCTTTCAAATGTACGTTTTCAGACAAGATTGCAACGTTTTTTTTTGTTTTTTTTTTGCTTCTTCTGGTAGTAAATGAAACTGAAACTGCAGCACTTGCCTCAGGGTTTAAACGATAAAGATCTAAGCTGAGTAAGTTGGTAAGTAGCACCGAGTTAGAAAGTCTGTCTCAGTACTTGCTAAAACAAAAAAAACAAAACAAACAAAAAAAAAAGTACGACGTACAATTTAATCTTATAATTTAACTCGAAGGGGAACTCTCATATACATTTTCGCTTTCTCTAATTCACTAAGCTGAGTTGATGTTTGATGTAGACATGATCTCAGACTATCTCTGAAGCTTCTAAGTTTGACTCTAGGCTAGTGGTGTAACGATACAAAACCTATGCAAAAATGTGACGCGAATCTCGGCCGTCTGCGTTTCATTCCGTGGGAATCTGCATTCTATAACTCGTTTATTACACAGTGCGTTTTCGGAAAGTATTCAGACCCCCTTACATTTTTCACTCTTTGTTACAGTATATTGCAGCCATTTGCTAAAATCATTTAAGTTCATTTTCTTTCCTCATTAATGTACACAAAGCACCCCATATTGACAGAAAAAACACAGAATTGTTGACATTTTTGCAGATTTATTAAAAAAGAAAAACTGAAACATCACACGTGTGTATGAGAGAGTGCACGGTGTCTAATGACGCGTGCACACTGAACCTGCCGGCTGATAGAGAGACAGAGAGAAAATGGATCTTATGGAGACTTTCTCTTGCTTTCTCACGCGCACGCACACGTTATAATAAACAGTACACGCGCGCTGTACACACATACACACAAACACAAAATAAAAGTTAAAATAAATAAAATGTTTTGCACGCACACGCGTGGTCACAGTGTTCTAGTAAATAGTACAAGCGTTTACTGATGTTGATTATACCAGTGAGAGACGAGCACTAAGACCCAGCAGGGGAGACGATTACCCACAATTCCGCAGCGCAAGAGAGAGAAAAAACATTGGTACAATTGTGATCACGGGACGCTCGGCGCCAAAACAAGAAGCGGTACTCGTAAACCAAGACTTTCGTTCGGTTTCCAAGTCAAAATTTATTAAAAATCCTTGCTCGTCTTGCGGAACGCTCGCAAACCGCGTTACTCGCAATCAGAGGTTCCACTGTATAAAGAGAAAGTTCAGTCCAGATTACACATTCGCTTGTACACTTTACATTGTAAGGTTGTCATAAAATCATATAACCATTAAGCTTCTCGCATTATGTGAAAGTCGATCATTTCCTTTGGATTTCGGAAGAATTTGCAACTCTACTTCTGTAATATGTGGTGAGTCTGCAGTACATTTTCTTTACAGTATTAAACCTATTTTGTGTTGTAGCAGATTTTTTTTTGTTTTTGTTTGTTTTATACAGACTTAAATGCTCACTGATGTTGATTGTGTATGATTTAGAAATGAAAATAGTTTTTAGTTAGTTATAAATTTTCCTCGTTTAGATAGCTTCCTGCCCTGTGATGGATTGGCACCCTGTCCAGGGTGGACCCCGCCTTGTGCCCTAAGTCTCCTGGGATAGGCTCCAGGCCCGAACACAGGATTAAGCGGTATAGATGATGAGTATGTGCGTGAGTGAGAGAGCTTCCTGGACGGGCAGTGTTGGCTCAAAATTTAAGGCGCTGGGTTACTGATCGAAAGGTCGAGGGTTCAAGACCCAGCACCACCAAGTTTCCACTGTTGAGTCCTTGACCCTGCGCTCTGACCACAGCTTCTTAACTGGAATGTACAAAAAAATAAAGGAAATGAATTATTGTGATTGTGTCTTAATCTGGAATAGAATGAATTGTAAATGTGTTGTGAGTGTCACAGATCACTATTTAGTGACCAAATCGGATTAGTTCATACTACACTGATCAGACTATTGCAACATTAATACTACCTGGGTTTTGGGTTCCTATGTGGCGCCAGGGTGGCTTTGCCCCTTCGGGGCTTCGCTCCACAGTGTAAAATGTCCACATTATAAAACCACTTCTCTGATTTGTGCCCAAGGGTGTTCTTTTATTATTATTTATTATTATTACTACTCCGCCTCCTCTAATATGCATCTTTGAATTTTGCTTGTACAGCCACTTCACACATGTTTGAGGTCTGTTACCTGACTGTCCCTCCACGGAAAACCCCTTTTGCTGGCATTTTCCATCTTTCACTTGGACTGATGTGATAATGGGAGGGATAGATCTGTAGGACCACATCTGGAAGTGACAAAAATCTTAAAATGATGATGTTTGCATGTGATTTGTGCTGTTCACACTGTTACAAAATAAAAACGGATCTAAAAAAAAAAAAAAAACAGAAATGAGAGAGACATTTGCTCGTTGCTCAAAGAAGAAGCTGAGGCAATGTTCAATGTTCCGATCTAGCACAGAGTCATAAAGAACAAACAACAAAAAAAAAAACAGGAAGCTATACATTAACCACAGGTGACATTATGCAACTTTTTTTTTTTTTCCCAGAGTAAAATGAATGACCAAGTTCTTGTCTCTGACTCGCAATGATTCTCCTGGTGATTGTCTTGTTCCTAGGCACGCACAGAGAGCATTAGCCTCTCGACCTCATTCTGAAAACTTTGCAAAGCTGCACCGTGTATAAGTTTATCTGAGCCAGGTGTAGATCCGTTTTTAAATGTAAGATAATTGTCTGAAAGTTGTGTCGTCTGTGTCGCGCCGTGCAGTTTCTCACACCAGGAAGGCATTCATTTAAATTGAAGGATCTTCAGGAGACGGCTGAAATTTCACTTGCAAATCTCTGACTTGTTGTGTCTGTTTAAGCAAACGCGCACACAAGCAGTGAGGCGTATGTTGTGAGGATTTCGTACTGGAGCGGTGCAACTGGAGCTCATTGCAGGGAGATACTGATACTGATCGTGATAATGGCCTGGGCAAGACTAGACAGCACACAAACCACTTTGTTTCATCATGTTCATTGTTCAGTTGGGGGGGGAGAGAATCTTAAATAATGTTACTGTAGGAACTGGTGCAGTAAACACGAGTGTAATTCTTCCTGGCCTTCCTGTAAAACCTGTCAAATCTTGTGTGTGCTGTTTTCAGTTAATATCTGCACAATTGCATGCTGTGCCTTGTGAAACTGTGTGTTTGTGTGAAAGTCTCTGATGGTTGGGGAACCAGACTATAAGATAATGTCACATTATCACTGTTTGTTCAAACTTTCCACTTCTGCATCAAAGGTCATTCAAACGGTTCAGTGATTTGAAGAAGACAAGGATACATGCGATACCGACTATTTCACTATTTCACACTAAATGTTTGCGTGTCAGGAGGGGCAGTCCACGTCCCTCCTTGGGCTTTGGTGTGTGTGTGTGTGTGTGTGTGTGAGCAGCTTGTTCCACATCGCTAACGCCTCCACTATGAGGCGTTAGCAAGCACAGTGATATTTGCTTCATCTGATTAATATTACTCATTGTCTTTCCGTTCACCTTTTCTGGTCATAACGTATCGACATTATCGCTCCGTGAGCCGTGTTTAATCCAGTCGTCACGCGCCGTGCCAACACAAGATGACCCATGGGAGGAAAAGTTGCAGACTTTGTCCTGTTTAATGATTAAAAACATAATTTATGCTTCTCTTCAGACTTCACACCGATCTAATGTTTATCCACGTCTCTCGTCTCTTATATGAAACATAAGCAGAGGATAGAGGAGGAAAGGAGGTTGAGATGAGAAGCCAGAAAACCTCCTGAGGTGTAAGTGAAGCTTGCCAGATCACGTTTTGGTATTATTTATATTTTATGTCTGAGGATCCAGCAACTGTGGATCATAAACATTATATGTAAAAAAATAAAAATAAAAAATCTATCCAAAAATCTTGATTTTGACTTTTTCTGCTATACTGAGTCCACGTGACTGAAGTAAATTCAGATCCTCTGTCTCTCTCCAGGGTCGCGTCCAATAACGAGAGGGCTTGGAAACGTATTGAACATTATCAGGGCTGTTAGACACACTGATGTGCGTAGGCTTTATGCAAATACTATGGCATTTAATACAAGAATCAGATTTGACCCTTCACATGGAAAAATTACACGTAGTCTGAGTAAAAAAAAAATTTTTCTATCATGCATGATTCAAAACCACAAAGCAAAGTTCAACCACAGATTTAGTTAATTTGAAAAGTGAAAATCTGAGAAAATGTCATACATTTCTATAAGCAAACTTATATGTATGTATGTGTGTGTGTGTGTGTGTATATATATGTGTATATATATATACAGAATTTTTCCCCCTCACGGTGGGCGTGGCTATATCCATCACTCAACAGAGCCTATCGACGCGATAATTTACCGTGTATAGACAGAGTATGCAGAAGACACAGTAATGACCGTAATGCACCTGCAAGCCGCCACAAGAAACAGAAACGAAAGCGCGACACAGCATGGCTTACTCCAAACAAAGGAATGTAGATTCTAAAAACTGAACTCAAAGATGAAATGAGAGATCAACGTATGTTGCAGGAAATTTAAATATTTAGTTTCTGATATGTTCTGGAACCGTGGCGCTTATAAAAAATGTAAAAAAAAATAAAA
>JAAGKR010006132.1:22500-41372 GCA_011419295.1 Clarias macrocephalus
AGCGCTCTGTGCTGTGTTTCAGCACGGGTATCCGGTTCGCAGGTGTACAGACAGGATCACCTTGGGCGGGGCGGGGCGGGGCGGGGCGAGGCGGGGCGTACAGCTTCGATTGATGTCTTGACACGGTTTTCGCTGACCGTTTCAAAGCAGAACCAGTAAGATGAGGCCTCATACGACGTACTGTAGCAAAGATGCCACTCTAGCTGTCAGGCTGTCATCTAGAGGTGCTTAAAATTCCAGCATCCAGTTGTAGCTGTTGCATGAGGTTGAACTTGCTGCTAGCGTGTCAGGACAGTAAGAGTTTTTCATGCAGGGGTTTTTTTTTTTTTTTTTTTGGGAGAGACGCATTTGACTACCAAAGAGGGTGAGACTCTTAAATTTTCCCTTGGTCAGATTTAAGTGTTAAAATCTGACAAGCCTTTTTTTTGTTTGCTTGTAAGCTTTTTGTTTTGTTTACAATCGCACGACCAGCCCTCATTGCATGTGTGTCGCATCGTGTCATCTTCCCATGCTTTAAAGCATCTCCTTTTATTCAGTTCGAGTCTGCAGCACTGGTTTCTCCTGCACATCAACCCCTGATTAAACCAAACACAGGTGGAACGTCGTGCCTGCGTTCGAGCAGAACCAGTCGTTATGCTTGAGTACTGACTCATGTGCAGGCTTAGACACTCTAACCTCCAGAATCGTCCTTTGTCGCTCTTTAAGGATACGACATGTAAAGCATCTGACTGTGATGAATTTGACAGTTTATTTAAGGAGAAAGCGATGACTTGTGCTGCATCTGACTGAATTTTGAAAGCACTTAAAGTAGTAAGAAGTAAGAAAACCTGTCCTTAGATAGGAAAGATGGAAACCGTCTCTTCAGCACGAGACGTCATATCAATAGAGCTGTGATTTAATTTATTATTCACTTTAATCAATCTTTTTTAAGGGAATTTAATTTACCGAATTGATGGGTCAATTTTTGATTCAGAATCGATTCACACTTTTTGAACCTTTTAGTTAAATGTTCAAATGTTAACTTCTCCAAAATTTACAGATTCCTTAAATATATTACAGAATTGCATTAATCCTCTTTCCTCATCTGCATTTTTCAAGAGTTTCCCATTTCTGCTTTTTTTTATTATTATTTTATTTTATTATGAGCAGTTGATGCAATACCGCCAAGTCCCAGGATTTCAACTTTATCTACAGGAATATGTATATACAGTACTGTGCAAAAGTCTTGACGACCCCCCCCCCCCCCCACTCCTCATTTCTTCAGATTTTGCAGCTAAAGAGTCGTACTTTTATTGTTATTTAGTCTTTATTTTATTTAGTATTTATTTTATTGTTATTTTTATTGTCATGAAGAACTTTTTTTTTTTATCAGTATCAGAGGAATGTTTTTCATTTGTTAAGCCACACCGTGACCTATGAATCATTCATGCATAAAAAGCATCTAACTTAAGGCATGAACCAGTGAGAAACAGGAGCAGATGATGACAGATGATCAGGAGGTGATTAGTATCCTGCTGATGCCGAATGCTCAGTGGTTTGGAACAGACGAGAGGGGAAATGAGATCTATTATTTAAAAACGCATTTCAAGTTTAAAAACATCACAAGTTACACAGCAATGCACACGCGAAGCATAATAGATGCGTAGTACTTTAAAACCTGTAAGAAATATAGCCGCTATTGATTCGAAGATCTTAATGCCTATCGCAAAATCTGTTTATTTATTTATTTATTTTTTGTAAGTTTTTTCGACTCAAAAGTCTACCTCTGATTCACAGGTCTCCATATGGATATGGCTGCTCACAGCATCAGCAGTAAGCAAAGCAAACCAGATAAATGACCGAATCCCGAGTTCCCACCTCCAGTGCGACTGAATCTTTAAACGTATGCGGGAATTTCCCGGAATCGTTTCCATGTGTAAAAACTAGGAGCATTACTGAGCTTTGCAGCAGATTGCGTTTTCCAGGTGTAGCGCTGGTAGACCAGGGTCAGCCTTGACTTTAGACTGCTCTTTGTTATGGCAGACCAGCACTTCATGCAGTATTCAAATGACGCTTCGCAGCAACAAAGAAAATATCATGCAAATGCTTTTCAGGGTGCTGAATATTTCTTTTCATGTTAAACAACTTCTGTAATCGAGGATGAAGTTGATGAATGCGAAAAACATGGAGTAGGTCGGTGCAGCGCGTTGAGTAGGAGCCAGAGATTTTCATACCCGAGCTGGACTATGGCAGTAACATGAAGCTTTAACATGAAGTATTCTCCTAAACGGGAGTCAAACTTCTCAAGCTTTTAATTATTATTGTTATTATTTTATTTTATTTTTTATTATTTTTGAAATGCACAGTATTTATTCCTGCTTTGCTGTAAAATAGCTTTTTCAAACCACTATTTATATTATATGGAAGCTCAGGCTACTGTGCACCACACCTTTTCCTTTTCCTGCTTTGAAAGAAGTTTTTCTCAAAATATTGTAACGGAAGCAATCACTTTTTTTTTCTTTTCTTCTTTTATTTATTTATTTGTGTTACACTTTCTAAATCCAGTCTATTGTTTCAGCCTCTGAGGGCATGGGGCGGGGATAAAAAAATATAAATAAATAAATAATAATAATCTCTCTCTCTTTTTATATATATTCATATGTAGTACAAACCTGACTATTTAATATTTTTCAGTTCAGACCCCATAGAGACGGTCACTGATACAGTATTTAATGAGGTTTACCTCTCTGGTGTTTTGTGCTGAAATGGGTCCCTGAAGTATTTCTATCATGAGGTACTGGAAATACAGAGCATGTGATGGTTATAAAACATGTTGATTTCTTTTTCTGGGAAGTCCAGCAGCAAATAGAGTCACAAGGCAGAGATGCAGAGACCGAGTAAAGTAAATGAAAAAGAGAAGGGGAAATATGGCGAGGTTGGTTGTCTGTTAGGAGAAGGAAGACAGCACACAATAGCACAATAGGTCAAGGTCATAAATACTAGCGCGGTACAGCCTCACCTGTCTGGTTGCTAAGACAAGGTTGCCTTAGGTCAAACGACAGAGACTAAGAGAGAGAGAGAGAGAGGGTGTTTCAGGAAGTCGAGCGTGCCTCAAGCTACAAGTGGAGCAACACTAGATCGAGCTCTAATGCACAATCTATATCACTTGAAGTACTCAGATGTATAAGATAATTGTATGATGGTAACGTTTTTGGCAATATCAGTTGCATGAATGTCTCATTTTTCACAGCAGCCTTCCTCTTTTTCTCCACTGTATTATGTTGTTGACTGTACTCTGTGCCTCTCTGTCGTGCAGGAGGCGAATGCTGGCACCATGCACGGACCTCGAAGAAAGCTGAAGCTCGTCATCACGACTATAATGACCGCGTGCGTCTTCATCATAGTGGAAGTTTCGAGAAGTGCCAGCCAGGATAAAAACAGCCGGCAGAAAATCCGAATCCCCACCAAACCGTTCTGGGGCAAGCTGTCCCCCGACGGCGCCTTCTGGAACCGCCAGCAGCAGAAACTGGACCAACTGAACAACCCGATCCTGAACGGACCAAACGGCACGCTCGATGGCGTTCTGCCGGCGTGGCTCAACGACACGGCCAGCCGAGAGTCCTGCGAGCCCGACTTGAAGGTTATGACGCAAATAAAGAACTTCAGCTTGCTTCCGGATCGTTTTAAAGACTTTTTGTTGTACATGCGTTGCAGGTCATATCGCATGGTTGTGGATCAGCCTCAGATATGCCAAGACCAGCCGTTCCTGTTGTTGGCCATCAAATCGCTGGCGTCGCATTTCGACCGGCGCCAGGCGATACGGGAGTCCTGGGGTCGAGCCGGCCTCGTGGCAAACAAGACTGTTGTGACCGTATTCCTTCTTGGCAACGCCACCGCCGTGGACCACTTCCCAGACTTATCGCCGATGTTGGAGTACGAGAGCTCCATGCATGGAGACATCCTTCAGTGGGATTACAGGGACTCCTTTTTTAACCTGACCGCTAAAGAGGTCCTTTTCCTCGAGTGGTTCAACACTCGCTGTGCGAATGCTAGCTTCATATTCAAGGGTGACGACGACGTCTTCGTCAACACTTTCCTCATCATAGACTTCCTCGAGGGTCTGTCCCCCGCCAAGGCGCGGGACCTGTTCGTCGGGGATGTGATAACGAATGCTGGACCTCACCGGGACAAGAAGGTTAAGTACTACATCCCGGAGAACATTTTTGTAGGGGGATATCCACCGTATGCAGGCGGAGGAGGGTACCTTTACTCCGGAGCATTGGCCAGGAGACTTTATGGGATCATGAACACGGTTCCGCTGTACCCCATCGATGATGTCTATACAGGCATGTGCCTGAGGAAGTTGGGACTTGCCCCAGAGAAGCACAAGGGTTTCCGTACTTTCGGCATCGAGGAGAAATATCGCAACAACCCGTGTGCCTATAAGAGCCTGATGCTGGTTCACCCAAGAAGTCCGCAAGATATGATAAAAATATGGGCGTGGCTTAATGACCCTATGTTAAATTGTCAGTAAAACTTCACACGAGGCCTTTCAACACCCTCAGGGTTGCTAATGTGTATTTGGCAGCTAATTATTATTATTATTATGGATCATGTATGTGTCGAGCTAGACGTAGGTTTGTGCATCATCTCTCTAAAGTGATCAAAACTAACAGAGAACATTTCAGAATTCTTTAGACGTTTCTAATAAATATCTACAATAGTGTTGCAGGTTTTGACACGTCGACCATACGCTGCTCTGTCACGTTAGCCGCGAGGTTTATGTTAAAGATGAAGCTGGGATCGTGGGAAGTTCAGCTGGTTTGAACTTGGTGCAGTAGGGAACAAAAAGAAAGAAAACCATCATCGTAGTCATGCATGTTCTGTTGTTTTTATTTATCTTCTAGACAGAAAGTGTTTGTTGTTGAAAACTGCTTGTGCTGCTTTAGTTTTTTTTTTTCTTTTCTTTTCTTTTTTTCTCCCTCCCAAAGCGTGAAGGTTAAGCTACAGCGTTAGGCACACAAAAAGGACCTGCAAGTAATCAGCTTCACTCGATTAACGTGTTGTGAAACACCGTCGGCTTATCAGCGGTCGTGTCGATTCTCACACATGCCGGCCGGTTTAGGTTTTTTTTTTTTTTTTTATCCCCCCCCAAAGGTTCACTCTGTGTCACCAATGTTTCATTAGCTTATAGACCTTGTCTGTACATACAATGATGAATGAAACAGGTTCTTTTAAGTTTCGTTCCTCAGTTATGGAGAGTTTAGGTCAGAGAATAAGTATTATGGGTCAGGAAAGTGGCGTGTACTTTTTTTTTTTCTCTCTCTCTCTTTCCCCTTCTTTTTTTGTGGGGGATATTGTACTGACGTATGACTGATAAATGGAGCTCTTATATATATATATTTATTTATATATATATATATAATGTATATGTGTGTGTGTGTGTGTACAAGAGGTTATTTATTCTATTGAACAGTCAGTTTATGTTTTGATGTTGACTCAATCACGTCATGGTCTGTTAAACCAAAGTGCTTCGTGCTGCATCGACTTCATTCCGTTCACCTCTTCTTGTGATACCCGTGCTTTTTTACTAAGAAGAGCATTTTCCCATTTCAGTATTCGTCTGCCCGTGTGTAATGTGACACCGGGGTATCATATGACACCAGATTGGACTGTCTAGTTTGTTTATATGGGTGTCTAGTCCCCCCCATAGAGACCCACGAGCATGACACGCTCGTCATTTATCCAATGTTTATAAAGATCGGTTCTTTCACCACCTCGGTTTTATCTATGTTACAGTTACACCTGCTGGTTAGGTGTCGAAAGCACACCTTGCTCAACTTTTTTTTTCCCCCCAACCAAGACACTGGATTCCTCTTTTCCCCTCTGCCAGGGCACTCGAGCGCTCTAATCCGAGTCGAAGCGCACCGTCGGTTCTCTTCCTGACACCGTCCTCCACTGCTGAACCCGTAAACCAACATATTGTATTGCATTGTGCCTGCAAAAGATCCCATTCCTCTGAAGCAATGTTTACACGTCGGAAAATATAAATCAATTGTCAAAGACAAATAACTAGAAATATATTTATAGCTTTTATAGGTTTATCTAGCTTTATTTATGAAGCAGTGAAACTTTCCAGCTGGAGTCCTGACTTTTGGAGTCTTGAAGTTCTTGAAGCAGGACGCAGTTGATTGATCGATTTGTCAGAACTGATCAACTTGAATGATCGTGTCATAAGGATTTTTATGTTAAATAGTTCACAGAGTACAGTCCCTATTATTATTATTATTATTATTATTATTATTATTATTATTATCGTTATTATTATATTTGCTTCTTTCTAAATTAATGAACAATGTTCTTTAAAAGAAAAAGAAAAAAAAACCTGGTGCTTGTTATTTATTTTCACAAACACTTGCTGAGACGGGCCAAAAATTTGACTGTTATTTGATTAAATGTTAAATTATACGGATAGAAATTTTTTATCTATGATGATTATGCATAATTATGATGATTATTGAATGATGATGATGATGATAATAGACATGACCTAATTATGCAAGAAGACAGAAGTGCTTATGGACTTCTGCCATTTCTTGCGTGACTCAGGTCTCTGATTTCCCTAACTGTAAAAACGCAACAAGCAGGTTTTAAGAAGGTGCACCAAAAGATAACTTGTAATCAAAAGCTTTGATGTTTATGACATCATACGGAGACATTGAACTTTTTTGTTGTTGTTGTTGTTAACTCGAATGTGCCTGTATTTTTCCTTCCGCTCTTCTTACTATGTCTGTAACTTATTATGCACCTTTTTTTTGTCTGACTTTTTGATGTTTTTCTGCCTGATTTAAAATAAAGTAAAATAAAATATAAATGGTTTTGTATGTCCAGGTTGCCTCGTTTGTTCGTATCCTTACTTTGCGTTCAGCTTCTTATCTAAATGTCAATGTTTGTCCGCACGCCTGCTTCGTAGTAGCAGCGAATCTGTTATGATGACTCACATGTACTCTGACTCTGGCCGGACCAGTGACCAGATGAGCAGTTACTGACACAACCACGAAATCAAAGTTGATTGAAACCAGACTACTCGTCTGTCAAGGTTCTGTCTGTGTCTTACCTGCTTCTCTGACTTGACTCTTACAGAATTTTGAGTAATTTGGTAAATAATAGGATTTATGTCACTGTACAGGAAGCTGAAAAATAGACAGAAGATTGTTTATAACCAAACCCTCTGAGTATTGTCTTCTAGAACTTCCTGGAATTGCTTTCATCGCTCCTTCATGACCTTGTATGTTTAGGTATGTGCTCCTGGAATCTCTAAAGTCTTCCACGTACAGGAATATTAGATAAGGGCGTATAAAAACTGTTGTCAATGTTAACACTGAGATCATCTGACACTGTTTGCATGAAAGATGTTTTCATTAATCCATTATATAACATTTTTATTGCAACTTTTCCAAGTTAATATTAAGGGGGATAAATAATTAGGCAAACCTGCTGAAGCTGTTTAGAACATAAAAAAACATGGGGAAATATTTTCTCTTTCTTTCTCTCACTTTTTTTTTTTTTTTTGTAATCAGTGCTGCAGGGTGTCCAAACAGGTTTTCGCTCCAACCAATCAGGAGACAGCCCTCATCAGCGAAGCTGTTTTAAGCAATTGTTTACAAGGTAGAGTTCAGCTCCAAATAACAGACTGTAAGTCGAATTACAGAACTTGCTTACTGTTTCATGTTTGTGAACCATCAGTTTAGTCTTTCATAAATCAGCTTCACACATTTGGTTAATCACTTACAGGACACAGTGAAATCTCGTTAATGTCTTTACACTATCAAAACATTCATGCTAAATTGAGGAGGGGGGGGGGGGGCAATGGTGCAGTGTGCTTGGGCCCGTTCATCGTTGCTTGCATCTATTATTATTATGATTATTATTGGTGCCAAGCTATGTCCCTGTACATGTCCTTGATTACGGCCACGGTGAAGTTGACTATTCTATGTAGCACAAATTATTTCTTACTTGCTGGTGTCGTAAAAGTACAGACGCTGGCCATTACTCCTTTCAAACTTTGCGTTTGTGACTTGGATAAAGAAATGTAGAAATTAAATTTAAAAATGCTTTCTATGTAAAAACATACGAATGAAGAGTTGCGTGTATTTCATTTATACGAAAGTTTTATTTGGAGAATCATTGCAGCTTCTTGATGCCATCGCTGATAACTTCAGATGTGTGTGTGTGTGTGTGTGTGTGTGTGTGTGTGTGTGTGTGTGTGTGTTCACTCTGACAGCTAGAACTTCTGTACTTCTTCTGAGTTCTAAAAAAAATCACCTGGAAAGTTCTCGACAGTTCTAAAAGGTTCTTGAAAATTAGAAAGTTCTACAACATTCTAGAAAGTTCTAGAACAGTCTGGATAATGGGTAGATTAGAAAATTTCATTACCCAAGTCACTTTGAAAGAGATTTTAAAGAGAAAATTTTG
Organism: Clarias macrocephalus; assembly: GCA_011419295.1. Lineage (NCBI taxonomy): Eukaryota > Metazoa > Chordata > Actinopteri > Siluriformes > Clariidae > Clarias > Clarias macrocephalus. The sequence goes on from JAAGKR010006132.1 coordinate 30,955, forward strand.
TCCTTTTCATTTGTTTTAGGCATAAGGAATTGGGAAGTAACACTTTCTACCGAGGAACAAGAATTTAAAAAATCTATATATTATATAGTGTTTATTTCGCAATGTGGGCAAAGAACAGAAACCCAGTACTGTAAAAACAGATTCCCAGGTGCGAATATCACTCAAGTAAATGTATAAATTCTCCATGTACAGTACATGTGCATTTGAGTAATAGAACAAAAGTACTCACCTTCAAATTTATTTAAATACATTATTTAAATGTACAGGGATTGTGTTAGCTCACAGTAGCCTATCTATGTTTTTTTTTTTTTCTTCTTCCTTCCTTCCAGATAGTGAAAGTACTGTTTCCGGCGCCGCCTGCAACCGTCTCTGCTTCTGAATTGAAGCACCTGTTGCGTTATTATTATGTCTCGAAGGAAATGCAAGTAACACAATTATGCATAATAGTATCGCTACAAATACTACGCGCTGCTGTGGCTATGTAACGCAACGCCATGGAGTTATCTACTTCAGTAGGAGGAGCACAGCTATACGTTTGAGATATTTGATGTAGGGGAGTAAACGTAAGTCTCCTCTACTAAAAGTTCTCACGTAAAGTACAGAAATGGACATTTGGAGTACGGGTTTTAATAAAATTGAGGCATGTACACCAGCCATTCCCAAACTTAACAAAGCTACGGTGACCGTGTGAAATGTGAAAATATACTGCGGCCCACCCAAACGTTTAATCACAACTCTGACCAACACACGAGACTAAGACAGTGGCTCTCAATCTTATTCCTGGAGGAGTACTGCCCTGCATGGAAAAGGCTGGTACTAAGTTGATTAATTAAATCAGGTGTGCTGGGTAAATGTAAAATATCAGGTTGTGTAAATCCCATGGATTTGCTCTGGTTATTTTTTTAACGTTATACTTAATCAGAAATATTAAGCCTAATTACAAAATTAAAAACATTTATTTTTTATACGTGCAGTACCGTTACATCCCACTAGGTGTCATCGAAACACATATAAAACAGTATGTAAGATCAGCGCCCTCTGCTGCCTGTGACATGAACTGCAATAACTATTTATTTATTTATTTGTTTGTTTGTTTTACCACAGGACCGCTCGATTTTTTTTTTTTTTTTTACGATTCTTTTATGGCACCACACACACACGCACACATACATTTGCACATGTGGACGACATTACCTTCATGTAAACTAGACACATTCTCCTCAAACTTAGATTTATTCTTCATTGTTTGAGTTTAAGGGAGATAATTTAAACCTCTGTGTGCTTGTATATTTAGTGTGAATTAGTTTAAGTTGCACAGTCGTCACTTTTTTTCCCGTATAGTGACGCAGGAATTACAACCCAGACGTTATCCAATTCCAGACTTTACTATTCCCGTTAATATTCTCCAAATTTGGCATGAGCACTGGCTCACCACTAGAGGGCAGCGTTGTGTTGTTAAAGCTCATTTATGTAATGTATATGAGAGTCAGTACAGTGTGTACTGTATATTAGTTACTGCTTGGAAAAATATATTTTTTTTCTTTGCTTTAACTAGAGATGTTACTTTGTTCCTCTTACACAGATCTAGGACCAGCTCGTTCTGCTCTGATGTTTAGCCTTAAACCTCTGTGATTTTATCATATCGGACTGGTTATTTGGTCGAGTGGACTCAGATCAGAAACTGATTACAATTGTAAATGATTTTGTTTTTGTTTCTTTTGTATATTTTAGAACATTTATGTAGATAGAGGCGGCACAGTGGCGTAGTCAAGGTCAAGGGTTTTGATTCCCATCTCCGGGTCTGTGTGCATGGAGTTTGCATGTTCTCCTCATGCTTGGTGGGTTTCCTCCACATACTCAGGTTTCCTCCAACAGTCCAAAGACATTCAGATTAAGCGAATTGGTGTTTCCAAATTACACAGAGTGTGTGTGTATGTGTGTGTGTATGTGTGTGTGTTCCCTTCGATGGATTGGCACCCTGTCCAGGGTGTACCCAAATTTCCTGGAATTTCTCTACAACCTTGTACAGGATAAGCAGTATAGAAGAATTAATGAATTAATAAATTATGGAGAAAGAATAAAAGTAAATAAGTTTCAGTAAGTGCTGTAAGAAGTAACTTGCTGGAACATTATTCATGCAGTCTCTAGACATCTTAATTTAAAATTATTATTATCATTATTATTATTATTATTATTATTATTATTATTTCAAAGCACTGTGCAGAGCTTCTTCTGGAAACGAACAGAGTTCCTAAGAACTCTTAGTTTCCTATTGAAAGTGCTTATTATTATTATTATTATTATTATTATTATTATTATTATTATTATTATGTATAATATATCTTTAAAAGAAAATAAACCCTGATTTCCTAGAGAGCCCCATGATGACTCCCCATTCTTACTCGACCCTTTATTACCGTTACAGACCCTTATTACTTATTATTAGCTTAGCATAGGCCCAGTGCAGAATTAAGGACAGAAAAAGGACAGCTCTGAATGCCAGTCCATCTCCACAACTGATCCAGAACTGTTTTCAGCCTCCTCAGGCCCCCATTACTGTGATCTCTCCATTGGCTTCAGATTTAAAACATAGGAGATTCCCTGCATGGCTAAAAGTTGACTCGGACCTAGCTACCTTAAATCACTAATCACACCCTGAGCTGCACCATGCTCACACTGATGCCTTAACTCAGTCCAGTTGGTCCTAATACTAGACGCACATCAAGAAGGATGGAATGAGCTTTTTGGTTATAGAAATGGTTGCCTTTGTGCTTTTCTTACCATACTGTATAACCTCCCCAACAGAGTTTTTATTATTTATTGCTTCTGTAAGTCACTCTGGATCAGGCCATCTGCCATATAATGTAATTGTAAAAATGGTGTTACTTCATTATTTGACTTGAACCACCCCGTTGAGCTGAAGATTTTTTCCCACCTCCCGCCCTGTATTTCTGTTTGTTTTGTCCCGTCTCTCGTCTCATCCTCATCACAGCGAATCAGCTGACCGTCTGCTGCTCGACATCTGATTTTCGTGCTTTTGCCTCCGGAATTTTGCTCCTCAGGATCAAAGCGCTCATGAGACATGACTGGTTTTTCATGACTGCGCTTCACAAACCTAATCTGTACATGGAGTGTCTAAAAGCCTGTGCTCAAACTCACTGTGAAGGGTGCTTGCTTTAACAACCTTCATTTAAATAATTAGTGTGTGCTTTCAAGAACTGCAAGCTTGTGGTTTATTTTAGAGCCTTCTTTAGCCAGCAGTTTTATGGATGTTTATTATCACCTTATCAGAGTGTTTAAATAGTGAACATACAGTACAGTAGGTCCTTGTTGATTTTATTTCTCTATAAATATGTTTCTCAGTTTTTGCAGTTTGGATTAAACTCATAGAATTTAACTGATTGGACAAACTGGGGAAAGAAGTATAATAAATGACTAATAATTTGTTTATTATTAATACAAATTCTATTATTATTATTATTATTATTATTATTATTATTATTATTATTATTATTATTGTTAACAATAATACATCTTGTAATTTCTACCACCGTGACAAAGTTTAAAAGCTAAACCAAAGGTTATTTGATTTGTAGAAAAGAAAAAAATGCAAATGTACATAACCTGTAATATTTTTCTCTTCTCTTAATTAAAAAAAATACATGGGGTGTTCAAGTCAAACCAGGACCTTCCTGGTAAACGAGACTCATTTGATTGGTGCAAACGGTACTACATGAACGATGATCCCAGCCAAGGTTTTCTCTCATTTTATCCCTTTTTCCTCAGGAGCAGCAGTCAGTTTCCACTCGGTTCTTATAGTTTTAACTGTCCAATAAACTTTCTAAAGCACTGTACATCTTCCTACTTTCATTTAAAGTCAAGGTGGGAAATGGTGGTGGGTATATTAGTAAAACTACACAGACCACCTAGCTGTTCGTTGTAGACTTCTCACATCATCTTTAGTACAGAGCACAAGGTTCCACTTGTGTAAGCAGAAGCCTGTGTACTTCCATGTACAGTGTCAGCGCTCTGGTGTTTCCCCCAGTGTCTGGGTGGAGCTGAAAGGAAACGATGGGGTCTGTCCATCCACAAGCACAATGTCGAGGAGGTTTTCTCACACACTTCAATTACTTCCTTCCGTTTTCCTTCCCATGATGCAGCTCCAGTTTAAGACCCCTGACTGGGGGTGGATTTTTTACTATTTCACTTCTTCTTTTGGCCATGGTTGACCTCTTAAAAAAAAAAAAAGTTTAAGGTTTCTGTTCAAATTTGAATTGTTTTTGTCACGTACAGATATCCAGTGGCTGTTTGAGGTTCATTTACTGAGACTGAACTAACACCTTCTACTTGGAGCTTCTACTTTTTGAAAAAAGTTTTTAGGAAGTGCTGTGTTGTAGTGCAACATGAAATAACAAATAGTGTCTCTGTTATATCAGTGATTTATTTTAATTTTAGCCTCATTATCTAGTCACTGCTTCTGCTTTTCCTCGTGTGAGCTAATAAAGTCACACACAGCTTGTTATTCTTATTGATTTCTGCCTGAAGAACAAGACATGCACCAATAAAAAAGTAAATTAAATAATTAAATAAACATCCAGAAATACGTTTTATAATCTTGAATATAAAAAGAATAATGTATTACAAATACATTATCAGGCAATATGCAACTACAGAATATTCAATATGTTTTGAATTACTCACTCACTCATCATCTATGCCACTTAATCCTGTATTCAGGGTCACGGGAGGCCTGGAGCCTATCCCAGGAGACTTAGGGCACAAGGCAGGATACACCCTGGACAGGGTGCCAATCCATCGCAGGGCATGTTTTGAATTAATATGGTGTAATTTATATTGTAGATTTGATCCGTTTTTCTGTTTTGCCGATTTCTGAGAAATTTATATCCTAATCTACTTTCTTTTAAGCAATCTCTAAGGTTTTTTGTCACATTAGGATGTACTTAGGTCTTTAATTCTATAAGGTCTTGTATAATGTTTGTGGAATTTTTGTATTTTCTGAAATGATGTGTTTTGTAAAAAGTTTTGCTGTTATTTGAAAATCTTTTGTTTTTACGTTTGTGTTTTCTTATACGTTTTTCTCTTAAATGAAACGTTTTTGTGTTGTGTTAAATGTTTGTTTTTGTTTTTTCTTGTTTTGTCTTTCATGATCCTTTTTTGTGTTTCCTTATACGTTTTTGTCTTTAATGAAATGTGTTAGTGTTTTGAACTCCAGGGCCACCATAGTTATCCCTTTGGAAAGTTTATTTATTTATTTATTTATTTATTTATTTATTATTATTATTATTACTGGAGTGCTGGAAAGTCAAGCACACATAAAGTATATTTTAAATAAACTCATGGTGCACTTATGAGATCGGCATCTCTGTCATGAATATTTAAGTTTGCAGGGGAAAAAAAATCATCAAAATCTTCTGTTTTTAAATACATAATTACAGACCCCACCCCAAGAAACTACCACCATCCAGAGGGGGCGTAAAGCCAGCTATGAAGTGAATGACCGTTTATATTATGTTGCTCTACAATGGCCGTAAAAAAACCTTTTTCCGAAGAGATTTTTGACATCTCAATAGTTCCTTAAATTAAAATCTGTCGACACTTTAACTTTATAGTCAGTGTTTCATTTCAACAAAAAAAAAAAAAGTGTCTCTTTGCAAATGCCTGCATAGGATGACTCTAGACAGAACTGTGCCGCCTGAAATTTACAGTATGAGTATCAGAAAGAATGTGAAACGAAAGACAGAAAGTGAGCAGTGTGCAAGTAATTAAAACTACAGTAGAGAGATAGAAAGGAAATGAAAGAAGGGACTCAGGAAGTGACTTACAGAGAGGGTGAGACAACAATAGCAGGAAAATGAGATGAGAAGCGTGAGATCTGTTCGAATAAACACCATTCGCCATTTCACCCGTTACACACACGCACATTCAAATTCAATAACGAAAGATCCAAATCTTGAAATTCCTAGTGTTGCTGCAAATGATAAGAGGAAATGTTCAAATGCAAAGGAAATCAGAGGAGTCTGGAACTAAAGAGCTCGGACATGGTGCTAATATTTGCTGTAAGATAAATAGATTTGTTTATGCTACAGATAACCGATGGGAGTAAATTATGCATTTTCGTTGGTGAGGGATTGTGTGAAGTTATCACGTCAACAAGTTATCTGTCATCAGTACAGCCTTCTTTGAAATGTTTGCACCGTTGAAATGTTTTACTGCAGATCAGAGTCTCATCACCGCTCTGTGCTCTAAGTCTTCATTCACCATAAATTTCATCACAAGTCCCAGTTTGACTTGAACAACCCATGGTTATTAAAGCATTAAACTTTTTGCTCATTGGCTGACTTATGGCTGGGTTAAGGATCTGGAGTTGAACTCGGCCTTCTTATCAGTAATGTAACAGTAAAAGCACTAATTTAGATAATGGACTAATTGGACAGATTATGTCGATTTCTTCTTCATTACATCAGAAGAATGTGACTTTTTCAAATACAGAATCTGCTCGACGTTTTATAAAGACTCTAATGGAATCTAAAATAATTGTTCAAGATGGTGTCCTTTTGCAGGATATCATGAGTCCCAGTTTCGCCATCTTCATTCAGACAACACTACACCTGACCATCACAACCAGATGAGTATGTTAAACTTCTCATTGCAGTCATAGTCTCTTCTTTGCTGTTATAATTCTCTTTAGGCTTCCTGAAAACCTTTCCACTAGATGTTGGAATGTGGAGGAGGCTCCAGTTCCAGGGGTTGATTTCACTTAGGGCTCTGTACAGGACACTGGCGTTGTTCCACTAAAAACGTAACACACCATGTCCTCATGGACCTTGACATGGTCGTGCTGGAACAGGGTTGGGTCTCTTTGTTCCAATGCTACAGCACAGAAAGACATCCTCTATTACAGTGAAGCATTTGGCAGACACCGTTATCCAGAGTGATTTACATTTTGTCTCATTTTTACATCTGAGAAACTGAGAGTTAAGGGCCTTGCTCAAGGGCCCAACAGTGGCAACTTGGTGGTGGTGCTGGGGTTTGAACCTGGAACCTTCTGATCAGTAGTCCAAAGCCTTAACCACTGAGCTACCCCTGCGCTGTTATTCTGGCTGCTTCCAAGTTTGTAGCAACAGTTTGGGGAAGAAACATAAACACTAAACAGTCTGATGGTTGTGTGTCCACATACTTTCGGTTTGTCCTGGACACACTCACATACACACTCTGAGTGATCTGACTAAGCCCAGACTCACTCCACAGTCTTTAAGGAGTAAAAGCCTCTGCTGAGGAGGATAAGAGAGAGAGAGAGAGAGAGAGAGAGAGAGAGCTTCTATCATTCATCAGTAAGACATCTCTCTCTAAGTGATTACGCCGAAGTTAAACTGATATTTCCTGTGACGCAGCAGTCTACTGAAACAAGAAGTCAGTGCAGCAGAATAACTGATAACCGGACTGTGCTGTAGCAGATCTCTCTCTCTCTCTCTCTCTCTCTCTCTCTCTCTCTGTGACTCTCAGCCTGTTTTATTCTCATATAAAACCTTGTATTATAAATTATTGATATGATACGATGAGTAATAATGATAATAAGACATGTTGAAAAATGGCTTGACCTTTTCCTCAGTAATGGAATAAGCCTCCATCTCTCCCTCTCCCTTCCTCTCTCTCACCCCCCTTCTCTCTCTCCCTTCCTCTCTCTCTCCCTCTCTCTCTCTCTCCCCCCCTCTCTCCCCCCCCTTCTCTCTCTCTCTCTCCCTCTCTCTCTCTCTCCCCCCCTCTCTCCCCCCCCCTTCTCTCTCTCTCTCTCTCTCTCTCTCTCTAATAAAACAAAAAAAAAACAGCCTGTTTAGATTTGAGGAAATTTACACTTACATTCTCACTGAGGACATTCTTTCACTCTCTTTTTTTTTCACTCCAGCTCATTCTCATTCATTCTCACTCGCTTTTCTTTCACTTGATTGAGGGTTTTTTTTTTTGGAACACACCCCCACCACCCCCTCTTGCCCCTGCCCCCACAGAGCCATGCCTTCTTTCTTGCATCTTTTCACTCCTCAGTGCTTTTGGGAGGACAGACTGCAACTACATTTGTTTTCTATCATGTCAACTTTTTAATAAATACACAAGTTTTATTGTTGTTTTTTCTTTCCATTTCTTACTTTTATTCTACAGTTTTTTTTATTCTCTCTCTTGTACCCGCTGCTTCTCTGACTCTCTCTCTCTCTCTCTCTCTCTCTCTCTCTCTTGTTCACTCTGCTTTGTACTCTTTCTTGCACATCCATTCTCTTCCAAAAATCAGCATATGCACAGCCAAAGCTTGGAAACAATCAAAAAATGTTTTGACATAAAAAGAAAATCAATCAATGTTTCTTTCTTTAATTCTTTCTTTCTTTTTTCATGCTCTTAGTCTCATACTTTTTATTGCATGTTTGAAGACTTCCGTTATCTTCCTTTCCTTCTCTCTCTCACTTTAAAACATTTTAACATGTGTATTGCCAAAGCTTGGTGACGGCCATTAGGAACAAGTCAGAAAATAAATCCAACAAGAGCTGCTTTATGTGCATGACAAATATTTAGTCGTCTTGCCAAAGCTCAGAAATACAGTAAACTATAAGAAAATGACAGATAAACAAAAAATAAAAAGGAGAAAAAAGAAAGATAAAGATGAGATAAAGTGATACTTGTGAACATTATAAAAGAAAAAAAGCAAGGTTAAAAAATAACAACAACAACAACAACAACAACAACAATAATAATAATAATAATAATAATAATAATAATAATAATAATATCAACAGCAATTAGTGTGTACTGTATGTGGTGCAGTGTGTGTGTGTGTGTGTGTGTGTGTGTGTGTGTGTGTGTGTGTGTGTGTGTGTGTGTGTGTGTGTGTGTGTGTGTGTGTTGTGTGTGTGTGTGTGTGTGTGTGTGTGTGTGTGTGTGTCCGTGCGTTAACATTTGTGATGTGTGTATATGTTCAATAGGCTGCAGATGCTGGAAAATAAGCCTCACACTATGGTGTCACTGAATACATAATGATGGTTGACACTGAATATATAATGATGGTTGACCCGTTTACGATATAAAAATCCCGCCGCACTTTTGCATCCTTAGTGTCAGTTGAGTTCATTTGAATGAGTCACAGTACTTAATGTGTTTAATTCACTACTATTTAATGTCTCCTCCATAACAGCTTGAAATTATTCCTGAATATAAAAACATGTCAGATATGATTTTCCCCCGACAGAAGAGGGGAAACTGTGGCTTCACCAGGCTGTGGCTTAAGATTATATCCCCAAGATGTGTATTCAGGGTCATCAGTTTCCATATGTTGCATAATAAAATAATATATAGACCAAGATGACTGGGTGTACATTGTGATCGTGGTTATTCCAAGGCCCACTGAGTGCCAATGTATTGTGATGAAGGAATTAATGTTCCTGGTCATATCTGAAGTGCTTTCTGTTGCAAAAAGACAATAAATACATATCAAATACCTACAACACTGAGCTAGAGAATTTCAATATTCAGATTCTTTCCTTTAACGAGCTAAATAAGTGATCCTAGTTTTCAGGTCAGGGTTGCAGTGATTTTGAGGAGTGGCTGTATTCATTTATTTTTTTTTGCTTGTTTATTTACTGGGTTATAAATTAACATTTGAGTAGGCGATTGACTTCAGATGAGTTCAAAGAAAAAGTAGAGTGATGCAAGGTGGGGTTCTGTTCCAGCTTCTATCGTTCCTCCATATGTTGCTAGTAAGGGAGAACACCCTTCAGAACTGTCACTTTTCTCAAAAAAAAAAATTAATAGTTAAAAAAAAAACTGTTGGGGTATTTCAGTTGACGCATTAGGAGACACACTTTGGGGAGGGGCCTCTATAACCTGTGGAAACCTGTTAAAAATAATGAAATATGGGAGCTTTAAATTGAGCAAAGCAAAAAAAACAAACAGAACAAAAAAAAAAAAAAAACAAAGCTTTTGCTTACATTCTGAGTGAAGACTGTTGTGTGTTAAAGATACCAAATAATCAGCATTTTCTAAAAGTCTCAATTCATACAAGAAATGCTAAATCACAATGCTTCTCAAAGGATCAGATCAGATCCATCAACAAACCCTATTCATATAAAAACTCACTGAGCTGCAGTTTAGTTGTTCTGCACGTTGGCCAGCTGTCTCTGCTGCACACGAACGCTTCTCTCCATCAATATTACTATACTGTATAATAATAAAGTTAGATGTTAACGCAATAAAAGTTAATTATTAAAAGTGACTGTCATGCACACTCGCACCGCGACCGGCACGAGGACCCGGAAGTAAGACGGTCGCGCTTTCAGAAAGCATAAAAGGAAACAAGATGGCGCTTCACATCGCTCAGTCATTGAGTTCATTCATGCCTTCGCTATCGCTTCACCAAA
>JAAGKR010006133.1:0-45462 GCA_011419295.1 Clarias macrocephalus
TCCCTGAGATAAAACAGCCCATCTGTTATCCTTAAGTATTTATCACTTGCAGTGAAATAAACCGGTGTAAAAATACCATCCATCTTCAGTCATTTAGACAGAATTCTTAAGTGTAACTAATAGTCCCTGAATTAGTGATTGAATATTTGATGCAACACGAGGCAAGACGTGTGATAGTTGAGATAATGAGGCAAGATAAAGTGTTGAGGAAAATGCAAGAAGATTATGAGGTAGAAGGCTGGGATCAAGAGAGAAAGAAAGGGTGAGCATTAAGCAGAGACTGACTAGAACAGGCGGACAAAGTCTCGAGAAATGTAAATTGACAAAGGCAGAAACAGACACAGAGTGAGAGTCACATACCAAAGTGAGAGTAATAGGAACACAGAGGGAATAATTGACAGACAAGTGTAAATAGGGTAAGATGCCTGCTAAGTGAAGAGGTGATGCAGCCCAGGTGGAACTGCTCATCTCCATAACCTAATTAACACTCAATTAGTGATGCTTGTGTTCTATGCATTATTGTTCATGCAGATTACACACAATTAAAACAAACTGTTGTTTGAGTTTTGTCCTTGAATTAAAAAAAAAAAAGTTTATGCTGTTTGGATCTTATGATTTAGATCTTCAGACCTTATGAGAAGGTACTAGATTAGGAAAATCCTACTGTTTAATTCTGTGCGGCAACGAAAACTCCCTGGTCTTTATAGGAGTAGAGAACAGATGACGTTAAGGCTATATCCAGTATTTTTGCATGCACAAGCATAACTATGGTTTGCTGTAAGCTAATTCATTTGTTAGTCTGCTCTACTTACTTGTAAGCTGTTTTGCAGATGCTCACTATTTTGTCACTCCACATATCAGCTCAATTTTGGCTACAAAATGTGTAGCATACTGTACATAGCGCATAGTGTAGGTAACACCATTTTTATTAAGCCACAAAACGTACAGTGGGAGGTTTTAGTAATATTTCTCTACATTTATGGACAACAGAGCAAAGAAGGATTAGTTGATGTAAAATATTTGGCTTAGGGGCTCAAACATGAGTAAATAGAGGCAAAATCCCCAAATAATCCAAAAGGCTACATCAGTGGTAATCTTTTATAAATGTAATTTTTACCACTACATATTTTACATTACTTTATTCAGGCAACAGCACAGTGTTGATAAGTGATACTTCCTGACTTATAAAACTTTACAAAAGTTACAGCTTTACATCTGACTGTTACAAGTCACAGACACTGGAGACCCCGTCCAAAAATGCTAAGTAATAACATCTCCACGTAAGAAACTTATGCAGCTTTTTATTGTTTGTATGAGGTGTCAACTGTACATTTACTTTTAGGCAGAAACAGAGTGAAAGTCACAAACATCCAGAGAAACTTTTTTTTATCTCATCTGAGCACTTGAGGGCCTTGCTCAAGGGCCCAACAGTGGCAACTTGGTGTATGTGGGGTTTGAACCTAGGACTTTCTGAACCGTAGTCCAATGCCTTAACCACTGAGCTACCCCTGACCCAGGAAATGCAAAAAATAAACCTTTGGCTTAAATTACAACCTGGCACTACCATGTGTTGATTGAAGATTAATCAATATTTTCTGACAAGTCTGAATTGAACATTCAACAGTACTATAGTATAAACATATTTAATATGTACTGTAGTCATTCAACTCCTATTGCTACCTTTGCTGATGTCCTGAAAATAAGAATATGTCCATCAAACACATATATGCCAACATTATAACCATGCAATCATGTCTTGTCAGAAATTCACCTGATTATGAATAAAAGGGTATAATATGGTTCAATTTTGTCTGCTTTCATAGAAAGCAGTATAAATGTAAGCCCTGCCCCTTTCCATGAGCTGATCCTTTATAGTTTCTTTCAAAGTATTTATTCATTCATTTATTCATTTATTCATTCATTCATTCATTTTCTATACCACTTATCTTGTACAGGGTCGCAGGGGGCCTGGAGCCCATTCAAGGTGCCTTAGAGCACAAAGCAGGGTACACCCAGGACAGTAGGTTGTGTGTATAGTTCGTACCCACTCTTTTAATTATTTTTTCTTGTGTGTGTAAAAACAATAAAAATAATCTGTGTTTAACAGAAACAAAGCCAAGAAAAAAAAGTATCCCCCGTGATTCAATAGCCTGTCGATCCACCTAGCAGCAGTAACTTTTTGTGTTATTTGGACTCATTGTTTTCTGTATGACTTTATAAGTCTCACATCATTGTGGAGCAATTTTGGTCCATACTTTTCCAAAATTTCTTGGAACTTAGAGTGACTTAGCACTGTTGCATTCCAGGGTCCATGTTCAATTCCCACCTCGGGTCTGTGTGCATGGAGTTTGCATGTTCTCTTGGTGGGTGGGTGCTTAGTGGGTTCCCTCCTATAGTCCAAAGACATTCAGATTAGACTAATTGGTGTTAACCCCTTAGGGGTTCCCTGGTGTACCCTGGCCTGCCTCATGCTTTCACTCTCCTAGGATAGGCACCAGCCTCCCGCGACCCTGTAGAGTGAGAGTGAGTGAGCTCTCTTAAATCCTGTGGAATCAGTATTGGGGTACTTATGACTACATGTTTTTTTTTTTTTTTTACTTTTTGTTAAATAAATAATTGCAAGATAAAAAAAAATATATGTTGTTGATCTGAGATTGTATTTGCCAAATACTGACCCACTATGATTAGATAATTTTGTTTAAGATAAGAAAATGTATGTTTTTACACAAAAACACATTGAACTAAAAAGGGGAGTACTAACTTTTGAACATAACAGTACAGCAGACACATCTCAATATTAACTGTTCAACGGCGATTATTGCATGTTTTGGATGCATTCAGCACTGTTTTACAGTGTAGAAAAAGGTACAAATCAGGAAAGACCATGGAATTAAAAGATGTTTCCAAACCTTTGACTAGTATATCGATGAAATAGCAAAATGCATAAAACAAATGAAAGATAGAACTTAATAACAAGTTAATAATGAATAAATAAATACAAAAAATCTACAATCTGAATGTCTGATCTATTAACCATAATAAACATCCTTTACAGCTTCACTCTAATCATAACTCAATGCTAAAATGACAGCTAGCTGTTAACATTACAACACTGAGGCCTGATCCATGGAGAGAAGACATGTTTCCTATACATATGGAGATAGCTCATTCATCACACTTTAGCATATGACAGGAGCACAACCCCATCAGTGGCTCTGTGACACCTCATCAAGGTGAGAGGGTTTCTCCAAATGACATCCCTGCTCCATCTGTGTGTGTTGATAGAGTGATATTTTTATTTTATATATTGGTTTGTCAGAGGGTTGTGACTGATGCTTAGCTGTGATTTGTACATTTGTCTTATTTAATGATATATGGACAAATTAAAAGCTAGCTGCATAATATTGTGTCGATCTCAGTTATACCACCAAAACACATCTGACCCCTAAATGCATGCACTCCACAAGACCTCTGAAGGTTTGATGTGGTACCTGGCACAGAGATTTTATGAGCAGATGTTAAGTTGTTAAGATCTTTGAAAGGTGAAAGATAAGGTCTTTATGGATCTGGTCTATTTGTGCAGCACATCTCACAAATGCATTCCCCATACTGTAGCCACGAAAGAGCATATCTGGTCTGCAACAATGTTTAGGTATGCGTCAAAGTAGTATCCACTCACCTGTGGATACCATAATGCGTATTCATCAAACCAGCCCACCTTTTCCACTGCTCCACGCATACAGTGTCCGTATATGCTCTTATATATATTTATATACAGTATACGTATATTCTGTATATATATACAGAATATGTATACATAACATTCACAAGCTGTGTTTGTTATTCACTTACAAGTTCTCACCGATTAAATCTATTCTGCTCTTTTTAGCAGCTTATGACAGCAAGGGTAGAGATGCGGAAAATTAATGTGATTTCTGTAGAATGCAATGTCGGGTTAAAAAAAGAGGCAAGACAAAAGAAAACATGCGGATATACTTTCTCAAAAGGTCAAGTGCTCACGGACAGCTAAAAATGAGCTGTAAAAGTGCCAGTGACAATCAATTACCAGTCAGTTTCACTTTATGATTTCAATATGCTTTTAGATTGCCTTCTTTTAATAACTTTATATGGGTCTTAACCCACATTCTAAATCTCATTTCAATCTTCTTTACTTTTTCTAAAATGCCAAACACCAGGTCACACACAGTCACGGGCTTAAGCAGGTTGTCATGCACATTGGAGATCATTCTTGTTGATATGTTTAGTGGGCTGATTTCCCCATCTCTGTTTCAGTGCCAGTCTTTACCACGGCCATTTGCTCACTCCGACAATCAAACAAGGCCTTAGAGGTGACGACAAGGACGACAGCGATGGATTATGCGTCAATTTGCTTACATAACCGAATCATGCCTACAGAAGATGGATTGCACTGCAAACCAGTCTGGACAAGCCATGTGGATATTAATTCAAAGTTTGATTCATATATTTAACAGCCAGCAGTATGTGGAAAAGTGTCGACTGGCTCTAATTTAGACGCATTATGGATTAAAGAGACTTAAAATATGGGAGTGCCTGTTTTAAATAACTTTGAGCATCCGGAGGAAATGCTGACACTCTGACATAGAGGAGAACAAGAAGGTGTTAAAGAACTTCAGAAGACATTACCATTAGTGTGCATGACCATTTATCAATTTACCTCAGTTCTCCTGTAGCCAGTTCATTTCGGCATCTGAGCGCATAACCACCTCATCTCCGGCGCTAATGCAACGTCTTCCCTGGTTATTGGCTTCCCTGCCTGTTTCTCTGGAACTTATTTTAAGCTTTATAAAATAGAAAACATCATTAAGCTGTAGATAAGAGGCTGGAGCATTCATTTGAGCGGTTGGGTGACATATCAGATCCATTTAGAAGAGACAAATTGATTCAATTTTCCACTGTTTGTATCAGGCTTAATTCTGTGCACCTCAGTTAACTGTGGTACGCGGTTGTTCTGTCCCCCCCCCCCCACCCCTCCCCCATACGTCGTGATGAGAACATCAAGGGAAAATTCTCTTTCTGCACAACCTAATTTAGATGTAAGGCATGAGATGAAGGCATGGGGAGAAAATGATTAATGATAGAACAAAACAGCAGATTAAGAAACAGAGCTTATTTCATTGATCTATGCTATTGTACACTAAATTTTAAATTACCAGTGAGCAGTGTGTTCATTTATTTTAAAGAGCATCTACAGTCTATGGAAAAAGGAAATTATACAGAATGTGAAGATAAACAGGGATCTCTATATTTACAGTAAACCCTGTGTTTTGCAGTTTTATTTATTTTAAAACATATTAATGAATCCTTTTGAATGAATTTTTCAGTTCATCTTAAGAAAATGTCATTAAATATATAAAATACAGTATGCGCAGTATACAGGTGAAACTCTGGAATATTGTGCAAAGGTTCATTTATTTCAGTAATGCAACTTAAAAGGTGAAACTAATATATGAGATAAACAAATTTCATGCAATGCAAGATAGTTCAAACCGTGATTTGTCATAATTGAGATGATTATGGCTTACAGCTCATGAAAACCCCAAATCCACAATCTCAGAAAATTTGAATATTGTGAAAATATTCTAGGCTCAAAGAGTCCCACTCTAATCAGCTAATTAAGCCATAAGACCTGCAAAGTGTTCCTGAGCCTTTAAATGGTCTCTCAGTCTGGTTCAGTAGGAAGCACAGTCATGGGAAAGACTACTGACCTGACAGTTGTGCAGAAAACTATCATTGACATCCTCCATGGTTCTGTACTTTTGAATGTCCTTTTCCTGACAATCCTCTCCAGGCTGCGGTCATCCCTGCTGCTTGAGCATCTTTTTCTTCCACACTTTTCTCTTGGGCACTTTCACAAGGTGTGGACTGAGGCTGGAGTCGGTGCATCAAGAACCACCACACACAGACGGATCCTGGACATGCGCTTCAAATGTCAAAAACAACGCCAGAAGCGTCTTACCTGGGCTAAAGAAAAAAAAAGAACTGGTCTGTTGCTCAGTGGTCCAAAGTTCTCTTTTCTGATGAGGGCAACTTTTGCATCTCATTTGGAAACCCAGGAGGGTGGAGGAAGAGTCTGGAGTCTGGACCCAGAGTCTGGAGGAAGAATGGAGAGGCACACACTGCAAGATGCTTGAAGTCCAGTGAGAAGTTTCCACAGTCTGTGTTGATTTGGGGAGCCATGTCATCTGCTGGTGTTAGTCCACTGTGCTTCATTAAGTCCAGGGTCAACGAAGCCGTCTACCAGGAGATTTTGGAGCAGATCATGCTTCCTTCCGCAGACAAGCTTTATGGGGATGCTGACTTCATTTTCCAGCAAGTCTTGTTACCTGCCCACACTGCCAAAAGCACCAAAACCTGGTTCAATGACTGTGTGATTACTGTGCTTGATTGGCCAGCAAATTCACCTGAAGTGAACCCCATAGAGAATCTATGGGGCATTGCCAAGAGAAAGATGAGAGACATGAGACCAAACAATGCAGAAGAGCTGAAGGCCGCTATTGAAAAATCCTGGTCTTCCATAACACCTCAGCAGTGCCACAGGCTGATAGCTTCCATGCCATGCCAGGCAGTAATTGCTGCAAAAGGGGCCC
Source organism: Clarias macrocephalus (assembly GCA_011419295.1). NCBI lineage: Eukaryota > Metazoa > Chordata > Actinopteri > Siluriformes > Clariidae > Clarias > Clarias macrocephalus. The sequence continues at coordinate 6,630 of JAAGKR010006133.1, forward strand.
AAACCAAGCACTGAGTACATATGCATACTTAAAAGTACTTATACTTTTTATACTTATAGGTCCGATATTGTTCTATTTACAATCCTTGTTTTATTGATTGCATGTAATATTCAAATTTTCTGAGATTGTGGATTTGGGGTTTTCATGAGCTGTACACCATAATCATCTCAATTATGACAAATCACAGCTTGAACTATCTTGCTTTGCATGTAATGAGTCTCTCATACATTAGTTTCACCCTTTAAGTTGCATTACTGAAATTAATGAACTTTTGCACGATATTCTAATTTTTTCGAGTTTCACCTGTAAGTATTTGGAATACAATTAGGTTCAATTTTATTTTTATTAGAATACAATAGAATAGGATGTGGAGCAGCATGACTGGAAACATGCTATTTCAATATGCGCTACCCAAGCATATCAAATTTTTTTTTTCTTTCTTTTTTTCTTTTTGGTCAAGGATTTTTGGGTTTTTGACAGGAAGGCTAAAAAAACTCCTTAATTTCTGCTTGGTTCTGTATCTCATGGTCTATTGACCATAACCTCAGTGTGGAAAAGAAAATTGAGTTTTTTTCAAATAATGTGAAATATTCATAAGCCCCAGGCAGAGACGTACTCTAAAAATGTGTATCTTGAATAGTAATGTTTTTATTTCTACTGCTCCTTCATAAATACAGTCCAGTCTCAATGTGCTGAGGAGGAACACTACACCAGCTGTGCTTTGGGTTTTCAATACTGTACTATGGGCTGTATTTAGAGTCAGTGGAAAGTTCTGTCAGTGTTTACAAAGTGAAAGATATTCATATTTCAAATGGGTTATGCAGTTGATTTCCTGGTCTCATTTCAATTACGCAAATGATCTGTCTGTGTTGCTCAGGCTTCCGAAATTGGCAGATTTTTTCATGAGTAAAAGTGACTGAAACAGGATTTTTCAATACCATTGTTAATCACAATGATTTGCTTTTAAACCTAGAAAAAGAATATAAGAAAATGTGGACTGCAAGTGAATTTTTAAAGTCGGATTTTTAATTGTAAAAGCAGGAAACGATATTAAAAAATTAATCATTAAAGACAAATACATATACCAAATATGTCACTCTCATCACTCATTGTCTATACCGCTTTATCCTATATACAGGGTTGCAGTGGGCCTGGAGCCTATCTAAGGAGACTTAGGGTATGAGGGTACACTCTGGATGGGATGCCAATCCAGCACAGGGCACCCACACATACATATACTATAGGCAATTTAGGAAATGACAATTAGCTTAATCTACATGTCTTTAAACTGTGTCAGGAAACCGGACTTCCCAGAGGAAACCCACCAAGCACAGGGAGAACTTGCAAACATCATGCACACTGACTGGGAATCAAACCCAGACACTGGAGGTGCAAAGTGACATTGCTAAGCAGTAAGCCACTGCAGCAGCTCTACTGATTACCTTATTTCATAGTGTTATTTCATAGTTTTTAAATCCCCAGAATTGTTGTAGAATGTAGAAAATAAATCAGTTAGGAAAAACAAAATAATTTGCAAGTACGAATCTATAAAGCAAAAAGTGAGCACACATTAATTTGTTATGCTTTCCATAACTACATTTACTCAATACCTTTGAGATTGTAAGTAATATGTCCTACTACTTCTCTGATGTATTCTGTGTGAAAACATTTTTTATGAAGTTTAAACAAGCAATTAATCCACTAGTCATGTTATATTTCCACTTTTCTGCACCGCTTATCCAGTGTAGAGTCACGAGACTAGAGTCTATTCCAAGAAACTCAGGGCATCAGACAGGGGGCACTCTTGATGGCTAACCATTAAACCACCATGGCTTCCTGGTGTCATGCTTAGACTGACTTCAAATAGCTTTTTGTACTTATGTAAATGTAATTACAGCCCAAAATATGGATTTCATTGGCACATATTGCCATATATTGGTCTATATTAAACTGTCAGACGAGTAGCACTGTATTTAATATCTCACAATAATTTCAGGCTTAAGTGCAAGGTGGGAAACTGAGGAACGGCTTTCGGCAGCATTTAAATCCATAGTCATGTCTGAGATCTGAATACCAGTCTGCAAAATCCAGTATTAAATGTTCACTATGTGCATATAATTCGCATTATAGGCAGATTTCCATAGTACAATATTTTATTTTCATTTTTTTTTTGAGACCACAGCAAACCCACAATCTCACTTTCATAAAACTTAACAAACAAAACCAAAATAGAGCCTAAATGCAGATGGCGTGTTAATTTCCCTACTTTTTTGGCCACGTCCCCAGAAACATTTGGTGAGGTGTGGAAGGAATGAGGAGCAATACTGCTCAGGTTAATGGCACTGGTGTTTTTGTAAGCCACCATATCAACCATTAATTACGTGGTGATTAGAGTCAGCTGGTGAGTATTAATCACAGCCTGAGGAAGTTATTGTCCTTGTGCTCGATGAGGACACAGCCGGCCCTTAGGCATGAAGGGGAGAGCGTTCCAACAAAGCAGAGTGAGACAGAGGGAGCGAGAAAAGACAGAGATAGAGAATACGAAAGACAACAAAAGACGGCAGAAATGAGTTACGATCGAGACAGAGAGCCATCATAGCAAGCTGAGTAAAATGTGACAGAGATTTAGAGTGAAATAAAGGGGTAGTGCATCAAAGACAGGCACAGAGACTACAAAATATCAGACTACATCAAAGATAAAAGGAAAAAATTGCATATTTCAAATAAGTCCATATCTGCAAATGTCACATTACAACCCATTTCACATGGTTTAATAAGGTTATATCTACCTGCTACTAGGATTAATAAGGTTGAGGTTTTTGTATTGTGAATATCATGCTTTCTCTATATGCTGTTGAAAAGTTATGTATGTATAAAGTCTCCTTCCATCTGTGCACCTCTTTATATATTTTCTGAAACACACCACCAGAAATCTCATTTTAATCATTCTTCTTCCTCGCCAGCCTGCACATATTTTGGGATTTTATTCTGTTTTATTCTTCGGAGAAATCCGTTTTTCTTTTTAGGCCAAATCTTTTCTGATGTTTGCTATTTATTCCTCACATGTGGTAATTGAGGCACGCACCTTCAGCGCTCTGGCATTTCAAAGTACATGGCTTGAGCAAAAATATCTGATTATGATTCAACTGCCTATGGGTCAGCGATTTCTGGAAATGTTTCAAACATGATTCAGATTAAAAGAAATTACATGTACTGTAACATGTAGAACAAATTCAATTTAAAAGTTATCTTAGAATTTTTGTTATGATTATCTAATAACACAACAAGCAAATACAGGCATATACGCATTAGCTTGACTCACTGAAAAAATGATTCATGTACTGTATCAACAAATTTATATTAAGGACAAAATTTCTAAGTATAATATAGAATGTATCTAAAGTGTCCAAAGTATGATGGATAAAAATAAATTATGATAATAAATGTATGTTTAGGTTCAACCAGTTAAATAGAATTAAGGACAACTAAATGTGCTTTAGTAAAATATAGATAATATCAATATGTAAAAGTTATACAAGGCCAGAATCTTTTTTGAGTGCATGATGCATTGTGGTAACACTTTATTTCTGACATTTATAGAGCTACCAAACAGGGCAAAGTTGCAAACTCCTTTATGACAGCTTCCATCAACGTATGGTAGGGTTGGCACACACACACAAGAAAAAAAAAAGAAAAAAATCCTTGACACAACCAACCAGGGTGACTGTAAAGGCAGGACATGGAGGTAAGGACTTAAGGAGTCTGCAAACTGCCCAAAGATACAATTGTTTACAAAAATGTCTACTGTATGTAACAACTCCAGCAGCAATCTCATTTCCCCTCCTGTTCCACTCAGAATTCAGCATCACTGGTACACTAATCATCGGCCTGATCGTCTGTCATCATCTGCACCTGTTTCTCACTGGTTCATGTCTTCAATTAGATGGTTTTATGCTTAAATGATTCTTAAATCAGTGTCTGACTTAACAAACAAAATAATAATAATTTTTTTTAATGAAAAAAAAAAATAATAATAATAATAATAAAGTCATTCAGGAAGCCTGGAGAACAATTCCACAATACTAGATTGAAAATAAGTTTGGGTCTTTGGAAGCACAATATAAAGAAATGTGGGATGGCTCAAGACCTGCACAGTACTGTAGTTGTAAACAATATAACTATAGAAAAGCAGCCATATAGGCACAAGAACATTATGTATCCAGGGAAATGTGATATCATTTTCAGGACAGAAAAGGGGGACAGTTCTGGGAAAACTGGGACAGGTGGCAACACTAACCCTTTCTAACATTTAAAATGCTTCTAATGGACATCGACTGACCTAATGATAGTTTCCTATTAAATTTAATTTCAACTTACTGCATGGCATGACATAGTTGTGTTAGTTGATAAAGTGTTATGACACTTTTACTACAACGTTATGACAGCTGAATTTGTAGCTCAGCGTACTTATCATTTGTTACATCATGGTAAATAAGGTTTGCTGGACCCTTTACTTGGGTTCCCATACAAAGTTCTGTGGTGCCTCCTGTAAAACATTATGAAAACCCAATTCACGACAGTGAATCTTTAAGCCAGGGATGCCACACTTCCAGATCACAGGCCATTTAATTTACTGTTGTAAATTAAAATCATTGCGTGAACCCTAACTGAACCGGAAACATTGGGGGGGGGGGGGGGGGGATTTGGGGGGGAACTATGCTTAGTTATTCCATTAGTGAGCAAAATAGAGCAATAAACTCCTCGCCATAAATGCCATAAATGTGCTAAAGATGTAATTGCTCATTAGCAAGCTACAAACGTGATGCTATAACCATGTCTCTTTCAAAAGGAAACGGCGACAATTATTATACTCTAATAACAGTTGTGTATAATTAATTGTGTTTCTCATTTCTGAGAAACAGATTGTAATGAATATGTATGCCAAGATCATAGTATTATAATAACCAATTTATTTCTAGGTAAAGTGAACTTTAAGAGTTTTATTTCATTACGTTTATGTATCTTACAGTATACAGCAGTTCATTTTGACCAAGTAATCTGATTGGACGAAAAGCATACAACAAGTGGTGATAAAAGATGGTAACAGTTCTAGTTCTGGGTGTTTTAGTTATTGTTAATTACACTTTCAGTCGCAGCATGGTGAAAGTAGGTCAGTATGGTCAGTAATACTGGAAAGAGGATAACATAATATCATTTTAATCAACTACTTTGTCTACTTAAAAATTGCTTCTTAAGTCATTCCAATTTTTTTTTACACCTAAGATGAAGAACAAAGCGAACTAGCTTCTAATACAAGGCTGAATCATAGATCCCTCTCTAACCCTTATTCAAGTGCTTATAACCTAGAGCACTTGCTCTCCATTTATAGCTATTTAGGATATTTTAAAGTGGAATAAGTGGAGATGTATCCATCACCTCCATGGTCTGTTCTCTACACCTTTTGGCTACATAGTACCAGTAAGAATTTAAAACTACTATCACTTGTTACACAGTCAGTTGCTAATTGTTGGTCATCAGCTCCACTGTCGGTCACGTGTAATATTTCCACCCGTCGCGAAAGGATACGTGTTGGTGGAGCCAAATAACTGGTTGAATATAATGGGTGTTTGTGAAACTGTTGTATAAAAACGATACCACAGCCATGTCGCAGCTGATACCAAATATCCAGCACAACAGCACGCCCTGCGTGATATCACTTAGTTTTATAATAAAAAGTAAAAGGTTTGGAGGCTTTGAACTTTCGATTTTTAGACAATTCAATAATATGGAGCAGTCACAGGGCAAAAGTCACTGTGTGATGAAAAGCCAATCAAATAACTTTCTTCTGTTGTGTGATCAGTGCAGCCAAACACCCAGTTTTGTAGAATAGCAGCAGCTGTGAGTGAGCTAAATGTGTTCCGTGGATTTTGAAGAATGTTAAAGAAAAGAAAACGGGAATTTACTTTCTGTCACTGGCTGAAAAGCATCTGAATAAGCAAAAATGAACTATAGGTTTCCCCACTTACTGTTCATGATACATTCTGTGAAATATGATATTATGCTATTTGGATGCTGTACAAATACCATGTTATACTGTATATTTAACACTGTGCAGGATACTGTTCTGTTCCACTTCTAAGTTGATACTTTTTTCCCTTAGCCCTGGATATCATTAGCAGTGGGTTTGGTAAATTTGGGGAAATTAGAAATAGGCATATATATATATATATATATATATATATATATATATATATATATATATATATATATATATATGCCTATTTCTAATTTCCCCATATATATATGATATATATGATATATATATCATTATATATTTATATTATATATATATAAACAGAGATACAAGAAATGCACTTGCTATGTCTGATTCTGATTAATGAAACTCATTCTCTATTGAGATTTCGAAACTATTTTATTTGATATATTTTATCACCTGTACTATAATAAGACGCTGGAAGAGGAGGAGTCTGATTATGCAGTAAACATCTTTTTGTTCAACAAAGCTTTTTATTTAAAAAAAAAAAATTGGCTGCAACAAAAGTCAAATCATACATTTGATATATTTTATATTAAACATCAACTAATGTATTATTGATACTAAATGGGATAATTAAATTACCATAAATACAACTGCAGGCTGATTTATCCATTGTGACAAAACTGTGGGTGGTGGAGTTAGTGAAGTTGTAGTGTTCTGAGATAATATTTTGCTATAAAAAAAACATGAAGCATGAAGACATTTTTTTTTTAATATTCAATATTTTTAATACTCACACTTTTATGCTAGGTACACTGTTCATTTCTCCACTGCAATTTTCAGAATTCAGATTTTATTATTTCTTTCATTGTAATTTGTTTGTTTCTTTTCCACTTATTTCACTATCTTTTTCTTCCCTCTCTCATTTTTACTAAAAATGCCCCATCATCTTCAGCATCATGGTGGTGGTTTAAGAACAGGGGGAAAAAAACAGCATTTACATAAATGACAATGCTAAACCAAGTATGCTCTCATTCTAGGGCCGGAGAAAAACCTTGCATGTGAAAGATATAAAAGCAGATTTCTTTTTAAACTCCAGCCTCGACAATTTACATAAGTTGTTTGAAGGGCATTCAGAATCATTCCTCCTCATAAAATTGACAAATCTAAAGCTGACACTGCGCATAGAAAATGACACAAATAAGGAGAGAAAATTAGGGTGCTGAATGATTTTTTCACATAAATATAGCCATCAACAATCACTTTGGTTTGAGGCTGACTTAGAGACAGTTGCCAAAAGCTCATCATTACCATAGACATTACTGGAAGCCAAAGACATCTAGGCCATCAAGATGATCATCTCATAAATTCCATACACCATATAATAGGCTTGTCACTCTGGAGGATGTGAAAAAAATAATGCTCGGTGGATTTTTATCTTTCATAGTGTTTATGCTTATTAGGGCTCAGTGGGGCTCCTCGTGTTTATTTAATGAGCCCAAGGATTTCCAGCTCAAAGATTTTCATAGCACAATTTCCCTCACATAAGAGATTGCTTCTCTATTGCACACCTCCACCAAGAATTAAAAAAAAAAAAAAAAACAATTAGTAATACAATGAATTATTTGGCTATGCATTCGTTTTAATAAGTAGAAAATATAACCTTATACACCTTTGACATGGCTGTGTTTTTAAAATGTGCTTTTAACTGACAAAAGTTTATTGTGAGACATGTTTAAAAGGTGATATAAAAGTCCACCCACCTACCATGTTAATTGATTAGTTATTCATGTTAGGGTTAAAGCGTAAATGAGGGACAGCAGTATTCTTTCCCTAACTGCAGCCTAGAGGAAAAAATATATATTTGTAGTTATTAATAATGCATACATCTGTTGGAAATGTGCACAGTGCATTAGTGCTCTACACAGGGAAGGACAAGAAACCAAGATATGAGGGCTTTTAGTAATAACACTCTAACAAAGAATTACATACCGGAAAATCATGCTTGGCTTACCTAGGATGAAAAAACCGTACTGATACAGACACAGTGTTAACTACAATTACAAGTACAATTAACTAAAAATAAGACACAACAGGTAAAGCACAGTGCCAGTGAATTATGAGGGGAGAAGAAAATTGAGCCTATAAGCAACAAAAGTCGATGGGGGGGCTATGAACAAAACATGATGCCAGACACATGAAGGATGTGGGATTGCCCAGGTGGGTTGGCGATGTCCTTGCTTAGCAGGCAGTAGACTGACAACAACGACTGCAAAGTCAGCGGACAGAGTGATGGTGTAGTCAGGTAGTGTGGTGACTATATATATAGTACTGTGAAGGCTATAGGTACAGCGATGATTTCCCTAACAAAGTCTCAAGCTGCAGGTGAGGCCAATAGGTGAAAAAATAATGTCTACCCTTGTTGGGTATGCATGTCATATCAATGAATTTAGTGTAAATACAGGATATAATTCCTCACTCCATAACATTGTTATGAAAAGCACTGTGCATGTCATGGTATTTATAGCAACCCACCTGATGCGATGACTCTTGTACATAGTAAGAACACGATAAGCACATGATAAGTGCGCGATGAGATCTGATCAGACATAGCAATAACTTGATTCGATCTCATTGAAATGGTGAACCACAGGAAATTACTGACAGCATGATAGATGCTGAGAACCTGACAGAGACATGGCTAGAAAGTAGTATGAACTTGATAAATGCACATTGTTCCATTTTGACCCTGTTCACACTGCATTCTTTGATACATTTAGGATGCAGCGCGGTCTCCGTCTTTCAATATGAGTATATTTAATGTGTTCCATGGTGTCGCTTTGCTTTAATCTAAAATTCAAGAGGACCAATTCATCATTTTATGTGTATGTTCAATTACATGTCTCAAGTAATGCCTTTATCTCTGCTTCAGTACTATGCTGCGCTTCTGTAAAATTTGACATTAGGTTCAGTCATCTGCTTGCCTTAATCATATCCTGGAAAGGCTTCTTAGATGAACTGTGTAAGTGTGGGCGCAGACCCGATTGAGAGCTGAAACCCGGCTCTCCTAGGAGCAGCGGTAATGAGCATCATGAAGGAAGAGGGCAGAACCAGGCTGTAGCTGCACAATGCTCATTACTCACCATCTAACACAAAAGCAGTGTGCACACCAGCTCTTCATTACACGGAGCTGAAAACACTAGTAGTGTGAGCAGTAGATTCTTCCTTCTTAATTTCCACACTAGTACTGACAAAGTCATCTTAGATTTCATACAGGAACCAAATGACAGATTTTTTTGGGCAATGGATCTGATCTGTGGATAAAAGTTCTACAAATCTTCATGATTTTCAGAGAAAAGACATATTATAAAAAACTGTGGACGCAAATAAAAGAAAAACTAATGAAGCATGTCTATTGAAAGTGGTACAGAGAGAGAGAGAGAGACAGACAGAGAGATGTCATTTAGCTTGTGAATTAGTTTGCTTGTTAGTTAGTGGAACAAGTCTGAAAAAGCGTAGGAAGAAGGGGGGGGTGCTTTGAGTTTGTCTCTTTGATTTTGCTCCAGTGTAGCATGTAGAACTGTTTCCTATGACTAAGCGGCTGTAACACTGTTTACCTGCTATTATGACAAATGAGCGCTGATTAATACCCAGAGTGCTGTGGGACTCTGGCCAGGCTCGCAGCACTCATTACCGTGCCTGTATTAAAAACGGCCAACAATTAGCCATTGTCCATGAGGCCATTTCAAACACCTGTGCTGCCGCAGCCTCACACAGCCTTCGAAAAAATGGATGTGTTTTCGAATCAAATAACATGAGCGAAGAGAAGATTACTCCGATTAGGACAGTGGTTCAATCAGAGAGAGGGGGAATGTACAGTACAAAAATACAATATCCTCTCATTTTTATGCTGATTTTAATCAGATTTCATTATCACCTTATTCAGACAAAACCTTTAAAACATTATTACGAAGATTAATTTCAGAATTAAAAACGGCTTTGTAAGACAAGTGAATAGGGTAGAAAAAAAAAAAAATATCTTTGCATACTTTGCATAAAACCAAACAAATATATAGAAATTCTATTGAAGTAGGTATTTAAATATTCATTCCACTAAGAAAAACACTCTCAAAAGTGAATTTAACAAAACAATCTGTTGGGATTAAAAAAATATGTATATTAAAATGCTATCGTGTATTATGCCATTTTATACAAAAAAAGTGACATAAATCCAATAATAATTGTAATTTGGAAAAAATTCTCCTATTTAGGAATAGCCACATAATATTACATGAATTCAAATGAACTGATGCTTTTGGTTCAGAATACAAAAAGGAGCTTCTCTCTCTTACTGTATATTATATTATTAGACATTTATTTATTTATGTCAAATAAATGAGATGATTTTTTTTTATACAAAAATCCTTCAGGAACAGAAATGGCAGTGAAAACTATGTAGAATTAACAGAGGCCATGATAAAGGGCTCCAGCAGGTCCAGCTGCGGTCAAAAGTCATTGAACCATCAGTAGTACCAAAACCAGAATCTGTACAATTTCTCGAATGACACCATCAAATTAGTCTGTCTTGTCTTGGCATCGTAACTCTTGGCCTTCCCGACCTAGGGCAATCAGCAATGTAAACTAGTTGTTAGGAATCTGATCCACAGCCTTGAAATGGTATTCCTTGGCAACTCCAAACCCTCTGGCAATGTCTGCTTGCGTTGGATCAAGTTGAAGCATTTCGATGTCTAAACAAGGGGTGTGAAGACAAAGTGCACAATCAGAATGTTTTCCTGACTTTTAATAACAAGGAATGTCAGCTGGACATATTCCATATATGGACATGCTCATGCACAATACTTCTTAAGACGATGTGAGTTCGCTGGTGTTAGCCAAGATAAAGTAATTTTCTACTGAGCAGAGTGAAATTTTTACACTTTCTGTAGCATTAATCCACATGCACAGTTTTCAAAACAATACACATTTTTGTTTCATTTTTAATAGTGCAACATTTATTTTATCAGTGAGTACATATATAACAGAAAACAAGCTTTACACAGGTCATGATATGATTTTGCCAACATGTGTAGAGCTTTAGTCTTCCATCACTGTTGTTAATTTTCAGTTAAAGCTGTGGTTAGACATTGTGGGGAAAATAGTAAAGATATTTACAAGACTATCACAGTTTTAAAGATGTTATTGATGCAATTTATTGGAAAAACAATACAGCCCAAAAATAAATTATACAAACTAGCAAAATTGTTGTTTTGACATGTAGTGCCTTGCCATCTGCCTTTTTTGATCCCCACAATAAAAAGAAAATGCAATGGAAAGCAAGAGAAAATCACGTACAGAGAGACAGAAAGAGAGAGAGAGAGTGAGAGAAAAAGAAAGAAGATGCATCCTCACGAAGGATGGTTTATGACCCAGCATCTGGTGTGTATTGTTAGTCTTTAGCAAAACTCCAATCATCCACTCCTCATCGCTCACAGCCTGAGCAGGGAGGAGGGGAAGACAGGCTCCATCAAAGCGTTATTCATCATAACAATGCAGCGCCAGCACTCCAGATATAAATGGGGAAAAATGACAAGCTGAAATCCTTACACGTCTCCAGTTAAATTCCATTAGGAACGGAGAAAGATCGACTAGGGTCAGACATACAAGGGCACTAGTGGATGTTTTGACGCTGCAAAAACATAAGCGTTAAGATATAGTATCCCTCGTCATCAGAACTGCACTTTCACGTCCTGCTAGTCTGGGCAAATTGTGATACCCCCTTCTCTTATTTCTGCACCTCTCAGAAAGGACATTGGCTCTATAGCACTTTTCAGTGCTACATGCAGTATATATGGAGTGGCTGCGGGCCAAAATATGAATGATGAAATGGTTTGTTCTAAAGGAGCCTATGTAAGATTTATTAAGGATCATAAATGGTTTATCTTACAGGGTGATCTTCAAAGAGCTGAAACAAAAGTAGACAATGCAACTCAACATTATTTGAATATCACCTATGCAGTATGTCTGGTATGCTGCGCTCTTATCGTTATTGATTTTAATCGCTACTGCCATCTAGTGTTATAAATCACATGATAACAGAGGTCGTGGCACTGCAGCATTTTTCATCCCATCGGTGTGTGTGTGTGTATGTGTGTGTTTGCCTATAAACCCCTTTTTATGAGCAGAGGTGGTTTCATTACTAATGAACACCACATCCTTACACCAGCTTTGCCTGGCATTGTGTGAGATGGAGAGAGAAGGTCACTAATTAGCTTTGGTCTGAATGGAGAAACACAGAGGACAAAACAGACACAGAATCCTTGCCGCGAGCAGAGGGTTGTGAGAGAGTAGTGTGTGTGTGTGTGTGTGTGTGTGTGTGTGTGTGTGTGTGTGTGTGTGTGTGTGTGTGTGTGTGTGTGTGTGTGTGTGTGTGTGGGTGTGGGTGTGTGTGTGTGTATCATTCTATGTAAAAAAGAGAGAAATACACAGAAACAGTAGTAGTAAGGGAAAAAGAGTAAAGACTGATTAGTAGGGAGGAAAAGGGAGTGTGTATGTGTGTTTATAAAGGGGAAAGAGTAAGTGATTGTATGCACCACTGAGCTGTAGCTAGGTTAAAGAGGGGAAATGTGCTCCCCTTTCTGTGTATGTGTGCACATGCATGTGTTTGTCTGTTGGTTACAGGGATTGCTGGCAGTGGAGGCTTGGAAGTGGAAGTGCAGCTGAAAGTGGATGATAAATGCCTTCTATCGGAAAAGATGACGAGGACCTGTCAGTCAGTGGGAGGAAGTATGAAATTGAGAGGCTGAATACACTTTTACATCAGTTCACACACAGACAAAAACTATCCGGTGGAAAAATGAGATCCATTACAGAGATGATACACAGTGCTCAGAGTGCAGACCTTAGTCGTTGATTGGGGTGATCACACTCATCCATAAACCGCTCAAAGGCTCCTTCCACCCTTGCATTTCCCTGTGGGACAGATTCACATAATTCCAAGCCAAGCACATCACAAATGGGTATCGACTTGGGTGAACAGTCATAGATTTCCTTCTGTTTATCCATTTCTTTATGTATTTAGCCTATAAATATTGTTTTCTATATTCCTTTAACTTTGTGTAAAATTCTAATTCGGTTTAATTTACATGTCATACAATTTTGGAAAAAAAACTTATATCACTTGTACTGGTAATTATGAGTCGGACTAAAAAAAAAAAAAAAAAAAAAGAAAGAAGTAATTTTCCATACTGTTTCTAAACCACAATAACCAGAATGACAACAAAAACAACAACAAACAAAATTTTCAGATCTACATTATTTCCTGATAATGAATTAAATTATACTTAAAATCTTTATTTTTATAACACTCTCATAGTGCAGATGATTTTACATGTAAAACATATTATCTATTAATATTATTTTTAAGAAATGCATTCAGTTATTTTCTATACCGCTTATCCTGGACAGGGTCATGGAAGCCTGGAGTCTTCGGGCATGAGGTGGGGTACACCCTGGACAGGGTGCCAGTCCATCATAGGGAAAACATGTACATACACTACAGGAAATTGGGAATGTTAATTTGTCTAATCTGCAGGTCTTTGACTATGGGAGAAAACTACAGAAAATGGGGAAACCAATGAAGCACAGGGAAAACATGCAAACACCATAAAAACAGACCCGAGGTGGGAATCGCACCATCACTAAATTTGATATTTTGTGCAGTAGATTTGGAGGCAATTTACAGGTTATAAAAATATAAACATTTATTTCATATATAAGATATATAAGACTTTATTTCATATATTTTTCTTTACTTTCCAGACTTAATATAATAATCTCATGCTTATTATTTCTGTTATTGACATCCGCAAGTTAGAATGGCTGAAAATTAGCAATAATGAATGTATAAAATAAATATGATACGCAATGATTAAATGTAAACTCAATATTTATTTTGTCTAATTATCTTTATAATAAAAGATAATGATCCAATTATGGGAATTGTATTAAACTGAATGTATATTTTCAGCAAAACATACAAATTTTTCTAAATACTGTTAATAGTACTTAATAAGTTAGAAAACTTTTTGCTGTAATTCTTTTTCTAGCTGATTAGGTTAAACATCATATCATTTGATCTAATCATTTATGCCCCAGGGTTTCCGCATTGTTCTCAGATTCCTCTCATCTCAGAAAGGGAAAAAAACTGTGATGGACTGCTTTCCTGTCCTGTGTGTTTTATAATCGTGTTCCGTGGCAGGTTCTGGATCAACTGCAACCCTGTCTAAGTCTAAAGTATTATCTGGGGACCTCGTTTGATTTAGAAATCACCTCCCCATATCTGAATTTCATGGTGCGCATTCACAGGAAAGAAACAAATCCTGCGTTTACACAAATTTACTCAAATTTACTCACTTATCTCCTGGATATGATGTCAAGTCTTTGCATAACATCTGCTTTGGTTCTTGTGATGGTTTTCAGCTTTCACTTTCTGCATGTTGTATTGGTGTATAGTGATATGACCCAGCACCCAAAATACTTTCAAAGCACTTCAATGCAACTTCCACTCTGAGGAAGATAGATAAAACGGAGCACAGGAAACAAAAACGACGCTGCCAAATCCTGGCCAAATCATAGACATGTTGATTCGCACAGGACTAAAATTATAACTGGACCTCGGTTTTTGGGCAAAGTGTGGTAGGTGGGGGGTGGGGGTGGGGGTGGATGGGGGTTACTTTACTTACTGTATTACAGACAGTGCCAATTCGCATGGAATCAAGAATCAATCCCATGCAAATAGGGCTTTATATAAAGAATTTACTAGAGATGAAGGAATGAGTTAATTTTAACCCAAGGTCACCAGTAATTCTGTTGACTGTTAAAGTTTAATTTAGTTGAGGCAATATATAGTACAGTTTCTGGAAAATATATTATAAATATACCATTTATACATTTTAAGATTTTCTATTTTATATTAAAATAACAAGCCATATATTGAGTAAAAATACATTGGTTTTGCATTTACAGTTCTGTGTAATATTTTTTTTTCTGTGCAACGATTTTTCTTGTTTAATGTATTTCTTTTTAATCAACTTGTCTTCATAACAGTTGCTTGGGTCAGACCTAAAGATTGCATGGAGAATAGAGAATTTATCCCAAAAAATGGGGAACCTAGAGAATTTATCCCAAAAAATACACTCTGTGATCAGGACGTACAGTGTATGTTCACAATGAGGTCACAATAAGGGTAAAACCTGGAGCCTATCTGATCCTGACTACCTGGAGTCTCTATGTACCCAGAGGAAACCCACCAAGCACAGGGAGAACATGCAAACTCCATACACACAGAGGCAATGAAAGAAATGTTTGATTGTATTTTTGTTCTTTGTTGTTGCACTGTTTTTGTTTTTACCACATTTCATTTAATAACCCCCCCCCCCAAAAAAAAAAAAATAAATAAAAAAATTTAAATTACATTATGTTCTTTTTTATTGTTTTAAAATTAAATTATCCTTTAAAAGAAAAAAAAATAAATAAATGAATAAATAAGTAAAACATTTTGAAGGGTAACAATTTAAAAATATAGTTTGTTCAGGTAGAAAATAATGATTTACGCCGATTCTCTTTAAATTAATTTAATAAATTTTGGCTTTTTGAAAAAAAGAAAAATAATCAATGTGACCCATTACCTCAATTATTTTAAGTCATTTTAAGGGAGGTCATATTTTTTTCAATGTTGGTAAGGTAGTTCTGATTAACAAGCCATAATATGCGCTTTCAAACAAAGGAATTATTCAGGTGACCCCCCATGTAACCTATTCTTTAGTTTCTATATATATATTGTTTCTCTTTACTTTCTTGAAATTTTCACTGCTCCTTTTGGTTTCTGAAAACCTTCACTGACTCTTCACATTCTCAGACTTGTCACTATCACTTTTTGGACAATTTTTGAGCAGTCCATGATGACACATAATTTGTCAGATGGTATTAGAGTTTGGAAAATGTTCAACAAATAGAATTGTCACTGGCTCTTTCTCACAGACTTTGTGACATCTTAACAAGTAAAATATATTAAATACTGAAAAAATTAAGTGCTTTCTCAATATTAGATTATTTCAGAAAGCAAAAAAAAAAGATTATTAAGCCTTCATTACTCATTTTCAAGCATAACATTGTTTAGTTCTCTTGGCAGATAATACAGTTTATTTTTATATTTTATTTCTATAATGAAGCACAATTGTCTATAAAAAAAATAGAAGACAGATAAATCTGTCAAGAATTTGGTTTAATACAGTATTCTTATATTAGTTTTTTATCTTACAATTTATTGTTTTTTTTGTTGTTGTTGTTGTTTGATTATTTTTTTTTTTTTTTTTTTGCTTTTGCTTAAAATCATTCTTAAGACTTAACTTTCTTAAGATTATTTTCTTTTACTGTTTTATATGTTTCCAAAGATATCAGAAACAATATGGTGAAACAAAATGGTAAAGAGCTTAAAATTGCAACATAACAACCACTGTTTAAAAGCTGCAGTGCTACAACTTGTAACTGCTTAGAGCTCAAGAGACAGCTCAAGACTGACTCCTGAGAAGTAACTTTGCTCTCAATCATGTGTGTGTGTGTGTGTGTGTGTGTGTGTGTGTGTGTGTGTGTGTGTGTGTGTGTGTGTGTGTGTGTGTGTGTGTGTGTGTGTGTGTGTGTGTGTGTGTGTGTGTGTGTGTGTGCAAACCATCTGTAAACCAAATTCATTAGCTGGTTGATGGTTTATACTTTAGTGGTGTTAGACAGGCTGCCCCTTATCAGCACTTTCATTTACTTTGGCAATTGAATCACTAACAGCATTAGTCCATTATTAGAGGCATAAAGTGGGCACAGAGTATAAGGATTCTTAATATACCAATGATATGCTTTTATACATGGCAGAGCCTTTAATTATCTTACCTAAATGTTTGGTTTGTTTGATCTCTTTAGCAAAATACCTAAACATAAAGGCAACATCTGAAAAAGTTATTCCCTGAATAATTTATGATCTATCTATCTATCTATCTATCTATCTATCTATCTATTTTATCTATCTATCTATCTATCTATCTATCTATCACATATGTAAAGTTTTTTTTTTGACATTCTGTGAAATAATACGACTGCCTCCTACTGACATATTTGCTTTCTATATTGTAAACCAGATTTCAAGGTTTGACTTTGTTTGACTTTCTTTATATTTTAAACCTTTTTTTCCTCAAAAGAAAAAAAAAAGATTTTAAATAAAGCAGGTGCTAAATTGAAACACACACAGACACACACAGACACACACAGACACACACACACAAACACACACACACACACACACACACACACACACACACACACACACACACACACACACACACACACACACACAGTGGGACACTTCTTAGCATTATTAAAATAAAAATAAAAACAGACCTCATTTCAGTGACTTTGGTGGGCTTTCCACTTACGAATATATAAATTATACAGAAAATAATGAATCAAATATAACACAGAACTTAAAATATAAAAATGCAAAGTAAAAACAGAGTGCCTCTCTAAGAGAAAGGGAAAGAAAGGGAAAAGTAGCAGATGAACATGAGAGAGTTTGAAAGTTAGATACCCAGAAACATTCTCTAAATTTAATATCACGATAAAACATGAGTACACTTTTGCATTGTTTTTCTCCTAAGTCTTTGTAGGAATGTCAATAAAAAAAATAAAATAAATTATGATCAGTCATCCGTTGGTTGGTCATGGATTTTTGTTTACTAGCTGCCTGTTTGAAATCTCTTAACCACCTGTCTAAAGTAAATTTAAGCAAAATCTAATCAGAGCATAACCTTCTATGTGCTATAAAATATGTGTAAATCAGGAACACCTTCATATACTCTGAGGGGAAGTTTATAGGTATACTAGGTTGGCAATTTAGTGTTTATTTCGTCAGTGCTTAAAATTGACTG
The DNA here is from genome assembly GCA_011419295.1 of Clarias macrocephalus. NCBI lineage: Eukaryota > Metazoa > Chordata > Actinopteri > Siluriformes > Clariidae > Clarias > Clarias macrocephalus. The sequence goes on from JAAGKR010006133.1 coordinate 24,597, forward strand.
GATTCTAAAACTGCTATTTCTACCCACTGGGAGTAAGATAGGAATATGTTAGATCCACACTGGTAACTCCACTGAGCTCTAGTCCCAAGAGTACAATGTCGTCTGCAAGCACGATCAGAATGTATTCCAAATCCCATGCTCACAATCACCCAACCACTGATAGGACACACCTGGACTTAATCACATACGCTTACATTATCTTACATAAGGACTTTGAAAACACTGTCACAATGCTTGGTATATGCTGTGTTATTATAACAGGTGCTACTTTAGCCTGAATTCCTGATTGTATTTTGACCTTCTGCCCATTTTCAGAATTTTTGTTCAGCAGATTTTGTCTGCGTGAACAAAGTAAAACCAGGCTTTGTGATGAAATTTCTTGTAAAGGCATCAAACTGATCACAATTTACAAAGGATTTCAGGTACAGTACGGTGATGAGACTCTTAGTCACAGTAAAATAGTTGTATGATGCAAATGGTTTAAACAAGGGAGTGGGTCTGTGAATCCCAATCCTGGAGAACTGCTTTCCTTCCTGAACATTCATCAAGTCATCCTTGAAAATTGACAGATATCTTGTCATTAACTTGCAGAACAGACTCATCTGTCTGTGGAAACTGTACACACAATCATTCATCAACTTTGTGAACATTAAGTGAACTTGGCTGAGAGTTATTGCCACATTCCCAATACAGTTCTGACCTCTGCATGAGGCGGGGTACACCCTGGACAGGGTGCCAATCCTTTGCAGGGCACACACACACACACACACACACACACACACACACACACACACGCTCATTCACACACTACGGGTAATTTGGGAATGCCAATTAGACTAATCTGCATGTCTTTAGACTGAGGGAGGAAACCGGAGAATTCGGAAGACACCCACCATGCATGGGGAGAACATGCAAACTCCATGCACACAGACCATGAGGCAGGAATCGAACCGGGACAGTGCTAACCACTAAGTGTGTTCTGTTATTCTGCACAATCAAAAGTCATGGCTGGACTCAAATATTTGTTAAACCTCTGCTTACATGCACTGTTGTCCAACTGTATATTTTTAACAGAATCCAACCTAGATGGGACACCAGGCATTTTTAGTGCAAAATGCACATATGTTTGCACTAAGGGTAATTTAGAGTAATTAATACACCGGTCAACATTTTTGGAGGTGGAAGGAAACCTGAGGACCCTCAGGTATCCCATATGAACATGTGGATGGTTTGTTGTTGATGTATTTAATAATAATTTTTATAACACATACATAACAGACAAACAAAACATAAAGTTAGGTAGGTGGCCGTCCACTGCAGTGCAAATGAATGGGAAACTAATGAAGCGAATTCATAGTAATGGCTTCATACAGTGTACTCACGGGGGGAAGGGGATAATCACGGAGCCCTGACTAAACTAATGATAAATAGAGCACTACATTAGGGGATTAGCTTTAATTTTTCTTGTGAGTTTATAAATGTACAGTGTATAGGCCTCAGTTTACTATTGATTTAATGTAATTGTGGCGGTAAATACCATAATTGCTTTACTTTATTTGGTTAGGTATTAGATATTATAGCCACTAGTATTAACAAATTAGTAAATACCTAAAATTAGAAAGATTTGTGACAATGACTGGAATAATAATAATAATAATAATAATAATAATAATAATAATAATAATAATAATAATAATAGATGAATTATTATTGTTTTTGTTGTTATTTTGTTTTTCGTGCTTATCCACTTCTCAGTCATAAATCATCATATTTGTCCATTTATTTTTATTTTTATAAATGTCTTGCTTTTATGTTACATCAGATTATGTGTAAGGGCTAAAAAAGAGAATAATACTTGCAATACAGCCATCATAAGTCCATATACCCTATTCCTGTTTCTTTCCTCCACAGCTCAAAGGCAAGCACTTGTGTTTAAAGGTAGTGGTAGACACACTTAAAAAAAAAAAAAAAAAACCCTTCTGATGAAAAATCTGCCGCCTTCCGTAGCAAGGACTACACACATGTAATTGGTATAATGTGAATGACGAACCCAGAATCAATGTAGCTCAAGCAGCTGCGTCTCTGAACACATTAAAGGACTAGCATGATTATTGATGCACATTTTGGACTTTTTTGGACTCTGACTACAACTTTTAATATGATAGTATTTTTTCCTTACAAACACACACACACACACCAGGCTTCAAAAGTAACTCCTTTGGCAAGAGATGTGTTTGTTTATTTCCAGATTATTAAAGGAATTATACCTTATAGAAAAAAAAAATCTCCCTGACTACGAGGGTTTTGGGGCATGAGTGATAGTCAACATCCTTTACTCTGAACATTTAAAGACATGCTGCTTTTTTTCTTAGTTTAGTCTTCATTTCAGTCTGCCTAAAAACACTCCACTTAGTTCTATCCTGCACATATTAACGTGGACATTTCCACCTGCTTTTGTTTTTTCACCTTTTTGGTCTGAGAAAATACACAAGGGATTCGTTGCAGCTCATGCTAGACGCAACGGAGATGAAAGCATTTAATGCAATTGTATGGAAGCAGCCAATGATGGCCTGTCGTACTCACAGTAAGAGCTGGGACAAGCACAGCTTAGCTTGTATAGCTCTTGTCTACTATGCCACAGTACAAAAAAGACGGGGCCAACATGAAAGGGAAAGAGTGCTGTCTGAGTGCGGAAGCGTGTGACAGGCTTTTCTCTCGTCCCTCCCTATTCCTGTCTCGAGCTCACAAGGATGGGTTTGTCATGACACTTTGCTGTACTCTCAGAATCTTCCCGTTCCCTCAGGAGCACATAACGCCTCATTCTCAGTGGTGAAAACATATACTGTAGCAGGGGAGAATATTTAACACACATTAGCACATGCACGTACGGAAGCGTTTGCCATTTGTGGATACGCACAAAAACAAACTCAACCACAGGGACACATCAGGCAATCTCAATGCATACTGCCAACTCCCTGCTGAAGAAAAAAAATGTAATCAGAGAAGCGATGTTTTCTGGTGTCAGAGCTAAAATGGGCCGGATATAATTGACAGATTGTCAGGAGATAAGAAAAAAGGGGAAAAGATGGCGATAGAGATGGTTAAGCAAGGTTGTGAGAAAAAAAAAAGAGAACGAGGAAGAATATTTACCACCGATGTATTCTAAATATCTCCAATGCCCTGCTGTCAGACTTACTCTCAATTACCTCCAGATCGAAAGTGGCGGAGCAGGATGAAAACAAGACAATGAGCTACAAGTCTCTCAGGGTAGCAAAGATAAATAGCAATAACTTGCCTCTATAGGTAACGCTGACGTGTAAAAGGAAGGCCTTTCTTCAGGCACAAGGAAGCCCTGCGTGGACTAAATAAATACACTCTGCTGGCCACCACTCAGCAAAATATTGCAGGAAAAGTTACTTTGACAGAATTAATCTCAGGTATCATTTACTGAGGGGTCATGCTAAAAATATGTATGCAGGAAAAAAAAAAAGAAAAAAAAAAACACACATGTGCCATGGACCAGAAGAAAGTCCTGAATGAAAAATTGTCTTTCCTGCATGTTGCTTTCCTTTTACTTGTTGTTATACATTCTGCGCTTTGAATCTTTTAACCTTTTCGATGTGTGGCAGGATCATCCCAACGAGCAGATTAGACAGTGACACATTTGCCAAGTGATGACAAATTAGCTGTCCTTACAGATGCCTGATTGCCTGACCTTTATTTCACCAGGGCTAAAAGGCAAGCTGACAGCCCTAAGTGGAGCTGTTCTCAAATAAAACCAAGGCACAATTCACAATGTCTGTAATAATTTGATGCAATTCATTTGCTTGGAGCTCAGACAAAGCAAGATGAGGTTATTTAGATTACCTGTTGTCTCCTCCGAGTAATTGAAAAATGTTGCTATCTCCAGGAGCGCATAAAACTAAGCCGAGCGCATTCCATTTGGGCCACAAAAGTGTAATAAGCATTAAACATTATCACCCATGGAAATAAATGGCTCATTTAGATGCTTCAGATTGAGCTCATTACATCTGGGAACTTCTTGATACTACTTTTTTTCTTATCCTCCTCCAGCTACTTACTTCATAGGAGGACCATCTTTTTCTTCTTGCCTTGCCTTTCCCTAAACTTTAACGCAAGTATGGTCACTTGTGTGGTGAAAAATGTAGAAAACACACAGCAGTTGCATGAAACATTCTATGATTTCCCTGGATCACAAGGCGATGGTATTACAGTATGTATTCTTCATAGGAAGCACACATCTCTCTTTATCAGAGTCATCTTCTTACACAGACCACAGCGTGATGATGTCTAACATTCCACTTGACAATTTGATTTATAAACAGCATTCTCTGAAAACAAGGAAATATCAACCTTTAGGCACTAATTCAAACTGCACAACGGAGACGGATACATTTGTGCAATGACTTTTTCTATAAATAGCATTTTAAATATATTCTAAAGCCTTCGGGAACAGAAGGTAATTGACGGAAATTGAAATAAAAATGAGGGGAAGAACAGTATGCTGCACATGGGAGAAATCTAGTAGCGTCGTCAAGCAACTTGACTCATTTCCAACAAGCCACAAAAACTCCTTCTCTCAGCCAGTTTTCCAGTCCTCCATGTCATCCAGAACAATTCCATTCCTTTGGAGTGCAGCGGGAAAGTAAATCACTTTTAATTACAATGAATCCCAGATTAGATTTCCTCTTTCTTCCCTGTTAATTTGCATATGAGCTTTTCAATACCTGGCAGCTCATTAGTGGTCCTCCTGGGCTAATGAGGCCAGAGGTTCTCTGTTGGTAATTAACACAGAAAGCTAAACCACAGCTGATCCAGCTTATATGTCACTGTGACCCTAGGGTAGACGGTTTGTGGGATTGTAAGTTGATTGAGACACATTAGACGAGTGTGTTGAGGACTAGTACGGAGTTGTTGGGGAGGAAGGAAATGGTCCTTCAGGGTGAGGGACAGAGCCCAAATCCGTCCACTCACATGTGTCACACCATCCATCTTGGCCTCCCAAGGCCTGCAAGGGAATCAATGGCTGCTGAGGTGGCCAAACAAGCTATCTGCATCTGCATTAGTATTCCTGGGTGGCACACTGTGTTTATTGGCCTCCTGGCACACATGCCATGTCGATAGATTGATAAGACATGGGAGACACAGCCTTCAGGGCCTACGGTCAGCCAGTGATTTAACCCGCCTCAGCCGCCTTTCTCTTCATCTCAAGAATACACAATGCTTTATAGTGAGTGTCATCACAACTAAGTCATTTCCATTATAAATCACCCTCGAGTGGGCCGGTATTTTTTAGCGACAACGCATAGATGACATTTTTCAGGTATGTTCCACTCACCCGATAAAAGGGGCACACCTTGAAGTAAGGCATAAATCAGACACACGCTTTTGACACCTAATGTCATTATTACAATTTCAGGCACAGGCAAGCTGCTTTTATGGGACATAAAACAATAGCACATGAACAATATGTATACGTGCACATGTGAGCGTAATAAAAGAGCGAGAAGAAAATGTAAAAACCAGCCAAAGTCATGGCTGTCAAACAGCATGGCATCAGAAAAGCAAAAGCAAACAGTCAAGTCTACAAAGGTAGGAAATTTGTTTTGGTGATATGCCTTCATTCAGAAAGACAGAACTGTGCTTTTTTTTTTGTAATTAATTTTGGGAAATCGAAAAAAATTTAATTACAAAACTTATTGAGAAAAAACAAGAGGCAGAGCTAGAGGTAGCAGAGCTGAAGATGTCGAGGTTCTCTTTGGAAGTGACGAGGATGGATAGGATCAGGCATGAGTCCATCAGTGGGACTCATCCAACCCATGTTGGATGTTTTGGAGATAAAGTCAGAGAGTCCAGATTGAGGTGGTTTGGACATTTTTAGAGGAGAGATTGTGAATATATCGGTAGGTAGGAGGTCTAGAGGTGTGAGAGAAGAGGATGCAGAGGATAGGGTTGGATGGAGGCAGATGAATCGATGTGGCAACCCCTGAAGAGGAGCAACCAAAAGACAAAGAAGAAGATGATGCATTGAAAGAAAAATCCCACAAGCTTGCATATTAATCTTTTTAATTAACTTTTCACCATCAATGGCATCCAAAGTAAATATATGTCTGTATCCCTCTGTGATGTCAGAGCAGCACATAATGAAAAACATCTCCTGACCAATTAGCAATGGAATCTCTAAGCACATCACAAATATTTGAACCAAAAAAGATTTAATGTGTTTTAAGGTGTAGTTTTCCTTTAACAAACATGCTATATGCTCTTGATCTGCTGATAGTGAAGGAAAACTCAACACTCCTGTTTGAAGATCATCTGCTAGGTCTTTTTTTTAACTGTACATTACAAACACTGTTGGTAACTTTCAGTATAATTTGCAAAACCATTGACTGTTAAATAAAGCAATTAAAATCATGAGATCATCATGAAGAGATGAGATCAAAGAGGCAAATAAAATGATGAGACATCATGCAGGCAAGAGGCTGGAAAGGTAACATACAGCATTCTCACACTTGCTGGCCGTACAATCAAACAAATCAGACAAGGGTTACAGCTGCATATCTGACGAGGGCATCATGGGTAAAAACATGGCATGCTTGTACAACGCCTGATCTCTGATATGCTTGGAAAGCAGATTCCTCTGGAATTAATACCCAAGCTGACTGTCAATATTCGTAAAAGCATGGCACGCAGCGTTCTGCCACTGTACGCCATTAAGCTTTCATGAAAGCAAATCTTAATTAGATATGATGACTAAACTCAGGGGATTGTAATTAGCCGAACTGTGTGGCTGCTCACCAGTAATTAAATGTCAGATTCCCTCAGTTCACTGGGCCTGAAAAAGTGTCTTGGAAAATGTCAAATGCGACAAATTCACCTGTGCCTCCGGGGCGATCGCTGGCCAAAAAGGAAGCCACCAAAATAGAGACAGGGGAAAGGACAGAAAGAGAGAAAGAGAGAGAGAGACTATCTTGCTAATTAATTGACATTTTGCTTTTTGGTTTAAAGTCATTAAAGGATGTGGTCCTGGTCATTTGCCATGTGTTAGAGGCCGAGGTCATACAACGGGGCGAGAACAGGATGGCACTTCCCTCTGCTACATGTCTGTCTGCTGATAAGTGTGCATGACCTACAATGATCAGGTTGGGGGCATGGAGCCAGTGGAGAGACAGGAGGGCATGTCTGATTCACATTGCATGCAAATAGACACACACACACACACCCACACACACCTGCGTCAGGCAATGTATCAGCTGTCACGCGAAGTCAGTGTGAGTTTGACAGCTAGAGGACATGAGGGAGTGGGGTGTGCTGCACTGCCCTTATTGTGCCATTGCAGAAGAACAGATTCACGATGTTCCCCAGTGAGAACCCTAAGGTGACACAACAGATGAGAAAAAAAATACTTTGAAAAATGAACTTAACCATAGCTTTTATATTGTTTAAAATGTCACTTAAGTGTGGTACTTTCTCCAGCTTCCATTTGAACAACAACAACAAAAAAAACCCTTTCCTATAATGTCAAACTTCTTTAACTATTGAAAGTGGTGAATGCACATAATGATCATTTTATACTAAACATGAGATCCCAACATCCTGCTAAGCATGAAAAAGGTTATTTGTGAAAGAAAAAAAAACTGCTTTATCCTGTACATCTCCGTCTCTGTGTGGTCTAGCTGATCCCAAGAACAATGGGCATCAATACATCCTGGATGGGACGCCTATCAATTGCAGTGCTCCATGTGTACACACAGTAGGTCACACCTAGGCTTACAGATTTTTTTATTTCTTATTAGTATTTCATTTCAGGAGGTTGAATAAAAAACCACATAACCTGGAGAAAACACACCTAGACACTGGGAGAAAAGTAACCTGAGCTCGGGATCAAACAAGGGACCCTGAACACAGTTAGGCGACCAACACAAACCACTGTAACTAACAGTTATCCTCTCTGAAGACTAGCTGCCATGAATTAAACAACTTACATTACAAGTGTGATTGGGCAAACTACCAGAGAGGATATGCTAATAAAAATGCACTGTTTTTTATTTAAAAACTGGAATGCCTTAACTTACAATATCAAATATCAATGTTTCTGCTATTTAAATCTGTTTTTCATATAGTTGGTTCGGTCCGCAAAAATATTTTGCTTTAGCTTAGTCCAAACTGGGCAGCATGGTGGCTTAGTGCTTAGTGGCACTGTTGCCTTGCACCTCCAGGGTCCAGGTTCGATTCCCGGCCAGGTTCGATTCCTGTCTCTTTGTGCATGGAGTTTGTATGTTCTCCCTGTGTTTGGTGGGTTTCCTCCGGATGCTATGGTTTCCTCCTACAGTCCAAAGACATGCAGATTAGGCTGACATAGTGTGTGAGTGTGTGTTTGTGTCCTGTAATGGATTAGGCTCCATTACAGTTATTAATGGATTGTATACAGGATAAAGCAGTATAGATGTTGAGTGAGTGAGTGAGTGAGTGAGTCTGGACCATGGATGACCATTTGATCAGCCATGCTTCAGTGTAACACACACACCCACACAAGATATCATTCTCCACTCTTTTTTTTTTCTAATGAAATCAATTTCAGGCTGCTGCAGAGATTCTTTAAAAATGCATGTCGATTATGACACTATATTTTTTATACTATAAGTTCATCATGTGTGATTAACATAAGTGGATACTGTAGATACCAAAAACATAATTGAGTGCGTGTAGATGTGTGAGTGCGTGGGTGAGTGAAAAGAGAGCGTTTCATAACATGATATATAACATAATACTAGTTCCTGATATTGCTAATGCTATTGTTGCCCCCTTGCAGGATTTTAAAAAGTCATCGCAAGCATGATTTTAGTTGCAGATTGACACTGGTCACTTTATTTTAAAATGGCTTAAATTTATTTCCCGCTGAAATGCCTACAGCCTCCTGCTGAGGACTGAATTAGACGCTCTACAGGTATTCACCCAGAAAGCTGAGTGAATCTTAAATAGAGACATTATTTCTAGTTGCCCTTTTTTTCCCTATTCACATAAGTGAAGCCCTGTAATTAGGTTTACATAGAGATCTGGCTAATTAATGCCAATGACTAATGACAGAAAAAGAACATACCGTTTCAGAAGAATGCATGATAAACAATGTAAAATATTATAGATAGATAGATAGATAGATAGATAGATAGATAGATAGATAGATAGATAGATATTAAAGCTGTTACTTACAAGCAATAGAAGAAGGGATGATTGCTTAATAGACTACGATGTGCTATTACAATGAACTCTTTGAAACACGTTAATAGCCCATCGACCCTTTTCTACCCTCACACCACTGTAACACAAAATAGGGGCAGCCTGGAGGCACCCAAGGTGTCGCCATCTAATTCCACCTGAGCCCATAATTACCTAATTAATTTAGTCTGACAGGATAGGTTAAAGCCCTCTCACTGATCTTCAAGTACCGCTGAGAGATCTGCTTAAACCCTCGCCACTGGCACTTCCCGTTATCATTTGGGATGTTCCATCTGATTCCATTTAAGATTTTATAGATTTCAAAAAACACCTAGGCAGATATGGATTTTTGAAGCGACCAGAGATAGGTATTAACTTGGCCTTTTGTGCAAATAGAAAGAACAACAAAGATAATGCAGATGCAAGACTAAGCCTATCAGGTTTGATGCGAGCCTGATGCCCGACCTGTATGATACAAGGCTAACACAAAACACACGACCAAGGTGTGAGAGGCAGAGTGGAGCGCGTAGAAGGGTGAAATGACTTTTCAGTCTGGATAAGGGTGTTGACGCTGGAGGCTCACGGCAAAGCAGAGCGGCAGCGAAGATTGATCGCTGGCACGTCTTCACTTGCCGATTTCCCATCTCTCCAGAGCCCCAGCACATAGGAGCCAGCACGGCCAAGATAAATCGACAGATGGTGGAGGAGAAAAGCTTGAGAAAAATAAGGAGCAAAAAAAAAGTTGTTGGAAAGGGAAAAAGAAAGAAGGTGTACGAAAAGAATGTTGAGGGACGGGTAAGAAAGAAAGCACTCTGTAGGGAGTCGGAGAAATAAACAAATATCTTTTATTTGCAGTCAAGTTTGGAGAGTAACACTTTCCGGATACAGAGTCCGCTTCCACACCAACAGCTAAATGAGAAAGCAGTTTTACTTCACACATGAGGATGGATTGGAAACATAAGCCAGGGAACAGGAGTGGAATTGCATTGTTCATCTAAAGAATTGAACGTGTAAAGTCAATAGGTACACACTCTAGGGACAAATTAAAGAGCATTCTGCATGTGAATATTGATTACGTTTGCATATATAAGGGATTGCTCCAGTTACAATATCACATACTGGCATGAAATAAAGTCCATTGACTACCTGTCAGGTGCCACACACGTACACACATTAGCAGAGCTAGCAAACCTAATTGGTGCAGGAATGGTGTGATTGGCTACTTTATCAAGTGGATTAATGAGAGATGCTGTAGTAGAACAAAATGAGATTGGAGTTTGTAAATCCTACATTAAATACCACAAAATTTAAACATATCAAACTGAAACAGTTTGATGGTGCTACAGTAATACAACAATCAGTATGTTTACATGACGTTGTGTTAGTCCGACTAATTTAGTTTAACACGATTAGAACTAGACTTTTAAAAATGCAAAAATGAAATCATAGTAAATCAAACTTCTCAAAGTCGTACTAGCGCATCCAGATAATGCAGTTCGGAGTCACACGTTATACCATAATTTGACACAGATCAGCCTATGCACTCTACACATGGTCCACAGCTCCCACCTGGGGCTTTGACCTGAAAGTTGGACAAAATGCAAAATAGAGGAAAAATCCTACTAACAATACGTTGGTGTTGTCTGCCTTTGGGTAGCGTCATAAGCATGGGGAATAGCATCTCATTTATACACAAACTTAAGCATAAAGCACTTACAAATTGTACAGAGCTGTAAAGTTGTCGATGAGTTTTTCCTCTCAACATGCTAATTGAAGCTAGCTACCTTGTTTGTCGAGTGTTTGGTGTGTGACATAATAGGTCAACCAGGAAAAGGTCCAATACTAACAAACTGAAATGGGGCGCTATCACTACCTAGTGTAGCAAAGTCAGACATACTTCAGTTAATAATGGGACAAGGAGGGTAGTTCAATTAAATGGCCTAGATGAGTTAACCGTAGTATGACTCAACTGTGCATGTAAATGTGCATTTTTAAAAATTATATTAGCCACTACTTAGTAAACAACTGTGCTAGCGAAGCATTTGCTAGCTTAAGACAATAATGCAAACTAGTAAAAATCCTTGATGATGTGATTAAATCTCAATAGAAATGTATGATGGTACCAGAGGTAGCATGAAAAATTATTGAACCAGCATGCTAAAGTGTAATTATTCTCAAATATCTCTTTATGCTTCCATTATAAGATGTCTTGCTAAACCCTTATAGTATAACAGGGATAGCTTTAACAAGGAGCTGCTCTGATTTATGTTGCCTTCAATAAGAGTGACACTAGTTCCTGATACTAATTAGCTTGCATGAGCTAGCAAGACCTTGGTTTGAATGAAAAAAAAAAAAACATTTGTCTAAAAGTAACTGCATGTGCCAAGGGTAGAAGGAAAAATCATTACCAACATGATAAAAATGTTATTTTTCTCACATGTCTACCAGGTGAGAAAATTTGCCATGCTTTTCTAATGTGCTGCTAATCTCTGCTATTGTTTGGAAGGTTTTAACAAGCAGTAACACTGAAACCCTGATTTATGTTTGTATGAATACTATCCCCGACATGCTAGAACTGTGTTAAATGGCTAGCCAGCTGGTGAAAAATGTCCAAACAAAAGGTAGGTAAAGACAATTTGTTATTCTCATATGTCATCTAACCGTAAAAAAAAATGCCTGCTTGTTAAGTGACTGGTGGGATAACAAATGGTCTCTCTTTATTTGAGCAAGTCATCTGTACCCATTTTTACTGTAACAATCATATTCAAGTCGATGTGCTGTGAAAAAGAGACCCTGCATGGTGTCACGTTTTTTTTGCTCATTCCATTATCGATCAAATATGAAAAGCCTAATTGCTTCCTGCTGGTCTTTTGTAGCATCGGAAATTATTCATGTGTTGTCACTGAAAAAAAAAAAGAAAGAAAAGAAAAACTCCTTGTTTTTTCACTTCCTGTTTTGGCTAGACCATATAACAGAATCATCAAATATAAAGACTAAATTAAGCAACAATTTTTAGCCTAAAATATTGTGAGTTTAGCTTAGCATAGCAATCCTGTAAGAAGTGTGAGAAGAGGCTTCCTGAGAGGAAAGGGTAAAGCCCCAGAGGACTGTATCAGCAGGAAAGAAGGAACGGGAGGAAGCTGACTTCCGTTTACACCTCTCCACCTTTTTTGCCCTGGAACAACTCAATCAAAATACTCATATCAATTCTGTGGTTTAAACCTCCATTGGATCAGACAGCGAACTGGTGAGTTTGTGGGGATGTTGTGTTCAGCATGTCCCTGACCCACCTATAGAATGTGGATAGACTGTAAAAAAAACTAATAATAAGAAAAAGAGCAAAATAAAATTTAAGGTGAAGAAATTTAACACAATTCAACCAAATGGAGCTGTCTGACAGAGAGAGTGAAGATCTCATAACCATGTCCTGACTGATAAGAAATTTTCCTCATCCTCCCTGTGCCTGTCCCAGTGTAATGGGAGTTGACACCTACTTGTGACATATAACTGTATAACAGATTACTTTAAGTATGATAGCATCTCCTATCCTCTTTCTGGTTAAACTGGATACAGTTAGTGTTTTGGAGTCTGAGTGTGTACATGAGCATACGGGTATTTAGCTCTATAGAGGAGTGTTCCCAATGACTATAGGAACACGATTTTTTAAAAACATTATAAAGACTTAAAAATGTTTAATAACAGGTACATACATTTATTCGTGTTATACTGCATCTATGGCTTCACAGTGTATTGTGTTCAATCAAAGCCACAAAATTTATCTTTGATTGAAAGCATATATGAGTAACAGTTTATAAATATATTTATAACATGTTACAGTGTTTACTCATTGTACAAGGCTGTAATCGTTTGTAAATAACCAGTACATGGAAGCACGAAAAACATCTAAGAAATCAGATCACATTTTCAGATTTTGTTTACGTAATAATTGTTTCTATAGAAAGTCATTCCAAATTGTCTTTTGTCATCCATGGCTGTGATGATATTCAAGCACAATGGCACATCTTCTTATGTGATATTGCTTAATTCTACACACTAAAAAATGCTGGGTTGTTTTTACTACCTAAATGCTGGTTTGTCTCTGTTGGGTAATTTTTCTGGGTTATTTACAGTGAGTTGGGTACTTTTTGTTTAACCCAGTTAGGTTAGGAGTTAGGTTAGCTAGTGACAGCTAAAATCACAGACAAGACCGCCCCTCCCCCAAAGTTCACCAGTGTATTCAGTGGCTGTGTCAGCTTCATGTCTTTTTTTTTTTTTTTTGGTCTTCCTCCTCACGCATTTAAGAGGAAATGTAAACGTTAAATATAAGGTTTGTATACACACTTTCACTCAACTATGACTGAATTTGTTCACTGTATGTAACATTTATTACTGTTACCATGTTAACGTTACACTCAAACTTTCAGCCTGGTCTGTGCTATAGCATGCTAGTTTATCTGACAATGGCTGTTAGCTAGCCAAAACAAAGAACCCCACCTGTGTATGAAAGAAGATGGTGAAGTGATGAATGAAAGCTAAACTGTTAACTGTAGTGCCAGCATGACGCTAGCATTTAACTAGGTTGCTAGTATTAGCAACCACATATAAAAAGCTGAGGTGTTACAAAACACTAATCTTCTTACAAATATGCATACTAGCCAACCCTCTCGATTTTTCCATAAACTTTTACTTTCTTTAATTTCTTTCTTTCTAAGGTTGGAACGAACACCGTGGAATAACTCGAGGCCGAACCCCTACATCCTGATGTTGGGAGATGATGACCAGCACTGCTTTCAGGCATTAGTGCTTCTGAGTAATAGTATCGTAATGATGTCGCTGTTGAACTTGTTTTGTATTATCTGATCTTGTGGTTTTGAAAAATAAATATAAATATTTTTTCTATGATTTGTACAATGAATTGGGTGTTGTTTATTGCATATATGTATGGTTTGCAAAACTTAGATTTTTTTTTTGTAATAGACCAGTATATCAAAGTAATTTAACTGTTTAAACTGTTTTACTCATAGACATGTAAAACATAAAAATAATAATAACCTATTTGTGAGGTAGAATTAACCCAGCATTATAGTTAAATATGACCTAGCATTTGGATTGAATATTTTACCCATTTTGCTGGGTTAAATTAACCCAGCATGTAGTTGGTCCAATATTTATCCAGCAGCTGGGTTAAAAGCAACCCAGTTTGAGTTGTTTTTAACCCAGCGTTTTTTAAGGTGTATTCATGAAACTCACCAAAAAAAAAAAAAAAAAAACTTTTTTTAGATTGTAACACTATGAAATAAATGTCTAGTTTTTTCAACATTGTAGTTTTGTAGAGTGAGCTGGTATTGGTGATATAAACCGAGTTACGATATATTGTGTTACAAACATGGTTTATAGCATTGTTTCCTAATGAATGCCTTATAGTTCATTAATAGGTTATTATAAATAGAACATTCACAGAATATTTTACCAGTAAAGATACTTTTTCATTTTGTTGTTAGGAAACTTTCATTTGTGAAAAGAAACTCAACAGATGTTAAAAGTTAAGGTTAGGATTAAATGAAGGCTTAGCATTATTTACCTACGATGTGTGTATGTGTGTTTTATAGAGAAAATTAGTCATGGATGACATGAAACTCAAATGTGCGTCCTTGGCTGTGGCATTGTTGCTGGTGGTCCCGTTCTGAGGGCTTAATGATGTCATATAAATATCACGGCAAGCCACAGGCAGTCAGTCCATCTGCAACCGAGCATAACACATTAAGTCCTGCAAAGCATGCTAGCATGCATTCTTCAGAGTATATCTATTATCTCCTCTCCACTTTTGTCTGTGGGTTATTAGAGCTCTAATGATCTTGATGAGATGCAATGAATCATAGTGAGACAGAGATGGTGTAAACAGCTATGTGTATGGGGGCCATTTGGATGCTGTGCTCCATGGCATGCAAAGCAACAGGAGGTAATTGGACGTTATAAACTAAGAGATGCCATTTATGTCACTGGCATTATTACATGCCTAATGGGATAAGCCTTTAGGTCTTGTGTCCTAACTCGAACACTTTGTGCATGTAAAAACATTCTATTTGATGAAAAGCTAAAATCTCTAGTGTTTATGTGGGGTCAAAATCCTTGCAGAAGTCTATTTGTATGATATGACCGCTCTGTAAAAGCAAACATGCAGCATATTATTTGATTTCTGTTTACATTATATTTGGGTTGACGTTTTAGCATATGTCAATCTGGAAATGTAAGCACTTACAGGAGATAAAGTCAATCCCCAATGTTTCAAATATAAGAGATTGAATGAATCCATGGCTTGGGTAAAGTGCCAAATGGATCTCCTCCTCATTTCCAATTTATCTTCATCAAATCATTTCTCTATCACAGGGAATATTCCACTAATCAGATTTATGATTTATCCCATTTAAATTCATTCAACTTCTCAGATGGAGCCTGAACATTGTGTGGGAAAGAAAATATTGAAGTGAAAGGAACCTCAGAGCAATTTATAATCTGAAGAGAGAGAGAGAGAGAGAGAGAGAGAGAGAGAGAGAAGAGACACCTGGAGAGAATGACCTCCATTTAGTTGAATAAAGATGAGCTCCTTATATATCCCACTATTGTCCCTCCACTAATGATCATCAATTATTAAGAGGCTGACTTTGTGTTGGAATAATAAAGTCATTTTATTAAACTGGTCTTGTATTTAGAGCACCTGTGCCTCCATAATATTATCAGGGATAGAATTTCTTGGTATGTATTTTATCTGATTATTTGCAGGTTAAGGTGTCTGAGGTTAAAACTGCATAAAGAGGTTTTTCACAGATAATTTAACACTGCTATTATGCAGAACTAATTACCAAACGTTGATTCTCAGTTTCATAAATTCATAGATTTCTTTCCTTTCATTGTCAAGCAGTCAATCTTGTCGATCATTAATTTGTGAAAATCCATGGTTTTTATTTAGTCTTTATTCATGATAGGAGTGTGGCTGATCATATGAGACGATTGCAACTGCCAGTGACAATTCTTAGTTATGAGATTTACTTCGGACACAATAATAAATGCCTTAATGTTAATCATGAAATGGGTATATAGAATCAGATAATTTTGTGCTTTTTTTTTCAGAATGGAGCTTTAAAACCAACCCCTGATTCGCAATTTTTACCATTTACCACTAATCTTTTCAGAAATAAGCAATATTTAAGCATGCTCTCTCCTCTGTTTCAATTGCTATGAATCTATGTAACATGACAGAAACTTGCACACCGTTTCATAAATTGGATTACCAAACAGTCCCCCAGCAGGTGTGAAGAAATGGGCAGAAAATTCTATTCCTGAGAGAAGCTTTAGCAACACAAACCAATCTGAGAGGCATAACAAGCCCATCGCATGGGGATACAGCCATGACAAGACAAGCAGAGTAAACTAGACTCTCTATAGCATGCAGAGGTGTGAAATGAGCCCTGGGTCTTCAAGCACAGCAGGGCATTACACCAGGACTACTGTGAGGCCAGAGACACACACTGTGGGAGTGCGGGAATTTTCATGCAGGTTAGCGTATGTACAAGATTCTCTTTAATCACCAAAGTGATCAAAG
The DNA here is from genome assembly GCA_011419295.1 of Clarias macrocephalus. Classification (NCBI taxonomy): domain Eukaryota; kingdom Metazoa; phylum Chordata; class Actinopteri; order Siluriformes; family Clariidae; genus Clarias; species Clarias macrocephalus. Next base: position 41,434 of record JAAGKR010006133.1, read on the forward strand.
GATTCCCAGAAGTGACAAGAAAGGACAGATTTTCATCAAGACCAGGTGGTGTAAGTACTTGCAATGTTTTGTGTATATTCTATAACAGCTTTCAGACTGAAGCAGTATATGCCTCGTATTCAGTGTTTTTTTCTTTCTTTTTCTTATTTCTTTTCAACCTTGAATATTAATACTGAATACATTAACATTATGACAAAACAAATAGAAAATTATGATTCATCAAAGTAGCAACCTTTCACTAAGTTGACAGCTTTGTACACTCTTAGCATTCTCAAGCCTCCTGAGGTAGTCACACAGAGCTGTTTTGTACCTGTTGGCTGCTTTTCTTTCTCTGGTCCAACTCATCCCAAATAATCTCAATTGAATTTAGATTGGGTGATTTGTGGAGGCCAGGTCATCTGATGCATCCACTTTGCTTCTTGGAAAAATAGCTCTTATATAACCTACAGGTGTATTTGGGGTCATTGTCCTGTTAGAAAACTAATGATGGTCCCACTAAGTGCAAACCAGATGGGATGGCATGTTGCTGCAAAATGCTTTGGTAGCCATGGTGGATAAGTGTGCCCTCAATTCAAAGTCACCAACAGTGTCACCACCACCACACCTCCTCCTTCATGCTTCATAGTAGGAACCACACAGTCAGGAAACGTCTGTCTACCAAAATTCTGATGGTAGTATTCAAAATTCTTTCATTTGGACTCATCGGACCAAAAGACAGTTTCTGTTTGTTTGTTTGTTTGTTTTTGGTCCAAGAATCTTTTTTGGCCTGCTTATTGTCCTTCCAAAGCAATAGTTTCTTTTCACAATTCAATCATGAAAGCCTGACTCACACAACCTCCTCTGAATGGTGGATGTTGAAATATGTCTGCTACTTGAATTCCGAGAAGCATTTATGTGGACTGAGGTGCTGTAAATAGGCATTTTCTGAGCCTGGACAATTTATAAATTTATAAATGAAAATAAATGATTTTTATCCTCTGCAGCAGAGGTAGCGCTTGGTCTTCCTTTCCTGAAACAGTTCTCCTGAGAGCCTTTTTCATCATAGCATTTGATGGTTTTAGTGACTGTACTTGGGGATACATTCACAGTTCTTGAGATTTTTTCGACTGAGTAGCCTCCATTTCATAAAGTAGAGACGGTCTTTTCTTTTTACTTAACTGAGTGTTTCTTGCCATAATATGGATTTGTACAGTAGTTGTAGTAGTATTAATCTAATAGTTAATTTACTATTTATTCTGCACTCACAAGACAAAGGATGGTCTAAAGCACAGTAAGAAGGCAAGAAATGTCACAAATTAACTCCTAACAAGGCACATCTGTGAACTGAAACCCATTCAAGGTGACTACCTTGTTAATCTGATGAGAGAATGCCATAAGTGTACCAAGCTGTCATCAAAGATGAGTGTAGCTACTTCGTCTTCAGTATTAATGTACAATGTTGAGAATAAAAATAATAAAGAAGAAGCTGTGGCCAAACTTTTGACTAGTGTATCCAATTTTTTTTTTTTTTTGATATAGTAAACGGAATTCTATGATATTTGTTGAAACATTTTGAAATGTTACATTTTGATAGTGATAACACTGCTTAGACAAAGCATCAGGTAGTGACACTTGTAGAAAAACACACAGTAGTACCTGATGTATAATCATAAGGTTCTCAGTAAAAACAATTCGTTTCCACAGATACTGTATACCAGCAATAAAAATGTATCGTCCCAGAATTTTACAAAACTTACAACGTGTGATAACCAGAAGTGAAAGAAGTTTTTTCAATGACCCTCAATATTTTTCTAACATTAGATTATTAGTTAATATGATCAACCCTTTTGAACTTCTCTCCTCCTGAAACTGTTGTTTGTCTCTATCAATCCTTTACACTTTAGCTAGGTTTACATTTGATGACACCCTGATCTCATGGGTTATGCCAGTCTGCACATTCTTGAGAATCTATTTGAGCACCAATTCACTGTATTCACTATATTTTCCTCAATTGAGATGGATGCACCAGGGGTGGCCATTAGCTCTTAAACATAGTGATAGAAACCTCTCTAGCAATTTTATTTAAGACCTTTTATTTAGATTTTTCTGGATTGCTTCTGGGCACACAGAATGTTTCTAACCAATTGGCCCATTGGCTTTTTTCTTTTAAATAAAGACAAGCTAGTAGCAATCCAATAACCTTGTATCTATTCAGCATTGGACGGTGGCATATTGTCGTATTTTTCTTATGCCGGAAAGTATGGAATAAACAAACAAATAACTCAAATTCAATGGGTTCAAGTGTACTGTATTTAACACACTTTGCCAGGTTCACCATTAGCCCTTTTAATCTTCGGGGTGCCAGTTGATCCTGTCCTCTGCAGGTTATGGGCTTGACATGATTGCATTTACTTTACTTTTAAGCCGAGTGAGAATGCTCTTAGCCTTGAAACCTCCTACCCCTCCTTCACATTCTAGATGGCTGAAAGATGAGATGATTTCTGTTAAATCTCTAAAAGATCAATGATTCAATCCAAGAAGCTTTTTTTGGCACAAAGTTGAAACCTTTTTTTTATTATTATTTTATTTTTTTGGATTCTTTTCATTTCAATCCAACATGCATGTGCAAGCTTGGCCAAGTATCAAACAAGGGCAAAGTTGAAATCACATATTCATATGTGCTCAATCTTTACGATTGTTTTGAGCAGAAAAGCAGCTTTTCAATGCACAAGATGTCGGAGTGGTGAATGCAGAATAGCAGTCTGGATCATGTAACAAGGCACTGGTTAAACTCAAACAAACACATGCAATAGATATTTCAACATGGACTTCTGTTGGCTATTGGATGACCATAAGAGTCAAAAGCTCTTGGTCTGTAGTTATGAGATTTAGTAGATATTTTATATAAATATACCCAGGAATCACTTATCTACATGCTGAAGCAGTCATTTTTAAATGACAAATGAGGGTTGCCTGGGACACCTTACTGATAAATACACTGTTAACCTTTCAGAAGAAGACTGTGATGATAAAGTAAGAGATGGAAAGCTGGTCTTATCATTAACAATATACATAAGCTTAAATGGAAAAGCTGAAAACTGACATTTTATTAATTAAAAGTACCTCTCTCTCTCTCTCTCTCTCTCTCTCTCTCTCTACACACACATAGGTCTTTTGAACCAAATAATTTAACTTGAACATGTAGTAGTCGTTTGTTTTACCTACATTCCACTTTAGAACCTGTTTAAAATACTAACTACTTACATTTTAATACTAATTAAACATTAACCAGTGTGCAGAATAAACATGAAATAGCATCATGACAGAATGGATGTATTATTTTTACTAGAGTTAATTAAAAAGTAATATTTAGTTATCCTCTAAAGTAAAACATTTATTAATATAACATATGTGAGAAATTGGATTTTGCATCTTCTACATGCCAGACAAAAGTTCCATGGGTTCCATGATGCTTTTATGAACATTTTCCTTTTGTCTAAAGAAATGTATATAAAGTCACTGCCATAGTTCGTCTCTACAGCTACCCATCACCTGTCTGATGATTTTTTTTGAAGTCCTATTACTATCTTGAACTGTGGACAATGTAGTCTGGGACCCTGGAGAATGCTGTGGTACAATAGACTAGATTTGGTGTCTTGAAAAATCAGTTAGATGCTGTGTTGGTCTGAATAACAGTATTAGTTCAATTTAAACCAGACCTTTAAAATAAAAATAAATATCAATGTATTAGTCCCACTGCAATCATATGAATCAAACTTCCCAAACTCGTACTTTCACACCCAGACAATGTTGTTAGGAGTCGAGCTCCTAATGAACGTAGACCTCAATCAGACACAGATATCTGCCTAGACATACTGTACAGGGTGGGCCATTTATATGGATACACCTTAATAAAATGGGAATGGTTGGTGATATTAACGTCCTGTTTGTGGCACATTAGTATATGTGAGGGGGCAAACTTTTCAAGATGGGTGGTGACCATGGTGGCCATTTTGAAGTTGGCCATCTTGGATCCAACTTTTGTTTTTT